>JAZKJV010003471.1:600000-906243 GCA_037367405.1 Ottelia alismoides
ATTGTTACTATGTCCTCATAGCACAATTTGATATGAAGCCATAGCTTAGGTCATATACAAGGTGATATAGCAGAACTGACTTAGATGCCCCCTATACTTAGGTCAAAATGACCTAAGTATAAGAAGACAAGAAGTGGGAAGAATGGATGAATCGGGTCCCCCCCCCCCCCCCACTTAGGCTGAAAATAGCCTAAGTATTGGGTATGCAATAAGGATGGAGGGACTTGCGGTGAGTGATCAGTGACTGTACAAAGGTTCCCCTATACTTAGGCTGAAGAGTAGCCTAAGTATTGGGATATGCAATTAAGGATGGGGAAGCTACTATCAGTTAAGGTTAGAGGGTGGAGTGCATTTACATAAATAAATGGATAGAGATGGGAAGGGGGATAGATCATCTAAGGTTACAGGAGGGCTGGAAGAAGACATATCCAGGCTCAACCAAGCAAGCAAAAGCACCAATGATTCACCAACTCACACATGAAGACCAACAAGTGTTAGTCATTTATCTAGCCCATTTTATTGGTGATCGTCCAAAATTGAAGTCCATTATGCAGGTTTCAAGGCTAGGTCTTGGGCACTATCCTGGGGAAACGTCCTTACCTCTCAATAATCAAACAACCTACGTACAATGCCAGATGTTGCTCTCACATAAACCAAGATTGAATTTTATTTCAATTTATTTTATCAACTTGCATTAACAGTCCCAGTATTAGCTTTAGGTTATCGTTGAAGTTAATGCGAATACCAGTCAAACAAGCATCGTCTAGCGGCTCGTCCCGATTCCATTAATATCCTAAGTGATAAATCAGGGAAAATCAAGAAAAACTGTGATGCATGCTTGAGAGAAAAACTTACAGTGCCTCCAACATTTTCCATGCATATGCAAGACTGAATTAAAATTTTGCGTTACGTGTATGCAAGTCAAAGAAATTGCACCCTAAACATAATACTATTGGCAGGAAGAATTTGGTGCATCTTTTGAATTATATGTGTCCTAACCTACGAGTCAAGCACGAATGATAGAGAAATAAAAGAGTTGGGAGAGTCGCTTAGCCCTAGGTCGACACTCAAGTGGAGCCTCATCCGAACTGGGGTGAACTTAACACAACACATGCAAGGTTCAAGTTCATATTTACACATACGAGCCCTCGAACGAGGACTGTTAGAAATGCAAATGATGCATATTTTTTTTACAAAACAATTGCATGAACAAAGTGACGATTGAACTCCTTGAATTCTCCTGAATTTCCTCTACGACTCCTTGCAGCAAGAATTCCCAACTCCACACCTCCATGCAGATCGAGCGTCCTCCATCTTCACGAGCCCTACGACAAAGGAACAAGTTAGGAAGAATTCAAGAATTTTAATTATGAAATGATGCACAAATAAACACAATATGAAGACCTTTAATGGACTCAAAAATAATACAATAAAATACAAAAAAATAACGATGAGTCGTATCCTCGAAAATGATGCCATTTGATGAACCGCATTTTCACCATGTTAATAATCGTATTTTATCATAGTATAGGTGGTGAAAATGATTCGGTAAAAATCACAGCTTCGAATATGTGGCAATAATTTTACTTGGTAAGTGTACTAAGGTCGAACACAAGGACACAACCTCCTCGTCTAATAATTGAAAAGTATTGATTAAAATCGAGTGCTTAAATTCATTGATTCAGATCTTCGGATGAAGATGCGATGCAAAATACGGAATGCATAAATAATATACAGAAAATGAACAATACAAAGCCTTATGCAGAGACAAAATAATATGTTGCATGCATTTTTACTTGGTTTTAAATGCTATTAAATAAGATGCATGAGTGATGAAATGAGGTGTGATGATGCAGATACAAATATGCCCTAAGAAGATTTCATTCACAGAGCAAGTCAAAATAAGTCTATTTCTTTATCAATTAAAGCATCAAAATTCAACAATAATCCAATAATGGCATTTAAATGATGAGCAAATGATACAATGAATGATCTATATTTCAGCAAATAAAATTATGTATCAACTGAGAGAATAGTATATGTCATTAGATAAAGAATAAAATTAGCAATAAAATGAAACTGAAATCAGCTTAATCGGAGTTTGTATGCTCAAGATATGATCAATGTAGTAAAAAAAAAGAAGACAAAAATGGATAAATATTGGATATCAGTCCTTCGGAGGGGCATTTATGAAGTTAAGAAGACTAACGGGCCTTTCATGCAATTTTTCCAAGCATGCATAGGTATTTATGTAATATTGGAAAGTTGGTTGAGCCCATGTGCAATTTTTCCTTGATGCAACATGTGGAGCGCGTGACCTGGGCATGTATGCAATTTTCGAAGATGACGAGGGCTTGTTTACAATTCGCTTGAGCATATACATGCGAAGCACGTGGGTGGAAACTCAGAACGAGGCTCGGATCCGATGCATGCGACTTAGGCCACATGGGTGATTTTGGCTCTTTGGAAGGCACCTTGTTTCCGCCCGAGCCTGGAGGTTGGTGGCACAATGTAGCCTCATCCAGGTCGTTGGATGGTTACTGAGGGATGGCCATCCAATGGCATCAGCTCTTCGAACACAACAGCAAGAGTGGTAGCGATTTTGGGATTCGGCGAATGGCTTTACCACTCCTCCAGCCTACAGTCCCTTGCCTTATGATCAAGGAAGAATGCTAGAATGCTTGCAAGGGAGCTGGTTACGAGGTGAAGCCTCGGCGGTGGCTGAGGATGCGTGTCGATGGACGATGAGCATCGCCGAAGGAGAGGAGCTTGAACGGAGCTGGTTTCGAGGATCCGACCATGAAAAAGATGAGTACCTGCAATCGTTAGGAATAGTCGAAGCAGTGAGATGGAGGCATTGTGAGTGAAATGAGGGTCCCGTGGAGGCGGAGGAGTGGAAGAATGGTGGTTCATCTTCGGCAGATCAAAGATGAAATGGGTTGAGGTGGTTGGGGCTCTAGAGATGGGAAGGTGGTGAATGGATTGTGTGTGTGGGTTGTTGGAGTGTGGTAGAGCTCAAAGGAGATACAATTGACGATGGGATAGTGTGTGTGCTTAAAATTAAAAGGGAGAAAATAAGAGAATGGAGCAAGGGAACTTACCTGATCGGAGTAAGTCCTCGGGCGGAGGAGGGAGGCTTGTGATGAGCTTCTTGCGAAGCTTCGGTCGTCGCACGACAAGGCCATCCGGGTCCGGTCCTTGGTGCTTGGGAAACCGCTAGGGTGGCGGTGCTACATGGCCAAAGCCATAGATCACACTTGGGCTTAGAGGTCGTCATCACCTCGACAGATCTCCCTTCGCTGTCATCGGAGGGTGAAGGATGTTGGGCCTTATCCCATGGATTGGTGGATGATGTAGAACGGTGGCAAAGGGCTTGGATTTTTAGGTGGATCTCTGGCATTACGAGTAGTAAAGGCGGGGGCTTGTAATGGGCGGAGTGAAGGCTTGAAGTGATGGATCAAACTCATTGATGAGTCTGCGAGCGTGAGTGATGACCGATTTTCGTGAAAGAGACGTTAGAGCATGGAGAGGAAACATGGAAGGAAATATCAGCGATATATCGGTGATATATCGTCGATATATCGATATCGACACGGGACCGATATGGGCATCGATATGGCGATATATCCCGATTTGCAGGCATTTTCTTCACAAAGGCTCGTCGATATCGGCGATATTTTGACGATATATCGTCGCTATATCGTCGAAATATCGTATCAATATGATATCGAAATAATATTGATATCGATGCGGCCTTCCATGAGAGGAAATCAGAGGAGGCGTCTAGAAAAGGAAGGGGGTAGTTCTATCACGAGGTGATACGCCTGGGGGTAGGGTGCACGGGAGGAGGAAGATGGACATGGAACACTGGATCGTGTGATCCAACGGTCCCGATGGAGGTACGCATGAGCGGTGTAGATTAGATCAGAGGTTTTATCAAGTGGTGGGGATCTAGGTAAACGTGGACGGTTGAGATGGAGTAGGAGGGAGATCCTATGGTGGGGGAAAAGAAGGGTGACGTGGAAGGAGTAGGGCCATTGGATGTGCCTTCATCCAATGGTTGCTGAGAAGGTGGGAGCGAGGGACTCTGATGTGATAAGATGATCTCATCAGACGGCTGGGAGAAGAGAGGGAATGTGCAGTGGAGATTGTTAGGGGGGACAAAGGGAGATGGACGATTGGGGAGTAGGCCAAGTGGCATGATGAAGTGCGACCACGTGGCCGGCCTAAAGGGTGCCATGTGGCTCAATTATTTATTCTGAAAATAGGAAAAATAAAGGAAATTAGAACAGAAATAAAGGGAAGCAAAATTAACAAAAAGTCAAAACATGAAAGTTGTATATCTTAATGAGATATACAAGTTTCATGTTGACCAAAAAGTCAGAAGAAGTCAATTATACATTGAAATATTTTTGCAACTATTTTTAAAGAATTCAAAATACTTATTTTAATTACTTTTTTTTATTTTTTTGTATTTTTAATTTTTTCAACACCAAAATAATATCTACAATTCTATTTTTTGGAATTTTTAATTGAAGGACAAATAAAGAAAATGTTAGTCATAAAAATACAATAATTAGGGTTAGTAATTAGGGATAATTACTTAAAGGAGGACTATTGCTAAAGATGATGAATTAATAAAGATTTGCAATGAAGTTCTTATTCTTCGAGGATAAAAATAAAGAAAAGTGATGATTAATCAGGGATTCATCACACCCCTATACTTAAATTATGCTCCCCCTTGAGCATCTAAAGAATGAAGAAGCTGGATTAATTCCTGACAATGCATGTGAATTTTCAAGACTCAATTCATCAAAGATCCTCAATTTAAGTAACCCTAAAATTCTAGACTCAACCACACTCTAGTCAAAAGAAATCCAACTTCTCTAATTATTACACTCTTTATTTGTACATATAATACAAGGATGTGACTTTTAGTGTACGGCAATCATGAGAGTCAAGTCGATATGTTACCCAAGGTTCCAGTTCAGGAAACTCTCCTTTAGATCCAATCCTTAACACTAGAGAATACGTCTTTTCTTGCATTCAATTCAATGTCACATTAGTTTGTCAGACTTTAAAAGTGTAGATGGAAGGTCATATGTTGGAGGGCATAGGATTGTGCATTTTCTTCTCTCCCTTACATTGTAATAAGGGTCCTCACTAGCTTTGATCTAAGTGGGCACTTTGAAATGTTTGGGAACACGCACCTTTGGTGGAAGCTCTTTGAATTTGTATTTGTAATGAGAGAGCTTGAGAGAACTTCTCTCGAATTTGACTTCATTGGTCGGCTAGCTCCACTGTTTTTTACCAAAAAGTCAGAACAGGTCAATTATACAATGAATTTTTTTGCAAGTTTTTTTTAGGAATTAAAAATACTTATTTAATTGCTTTGTGATGTTTTGTATTTTTAATTTCTTTTCAATACCAAATCAAATATTTACAATATTTATATATTTTTTGGGATTTTTAATAGAAAGGAAAATATAGAAAATATCAGTAATAAAATACAATAATTAGGGTTAATAATTAGGGGTAATTATAAAGGGGAGGATTATTGCTAAAGATGCATAATTAATAAAGATTTGCAATGAAGTTCTTATTCTTCGAGGATAAAAATAGAGAATAGTAATGATTAATCAAGGATTCATCAAACACCATCACCACCAAGAATACAAAAATGAAGAAAATTAAAAAACTCAAAAAGAAAGCAAAACCAAGGTGAAGCCGTGCCGACAAAGGAGAAGCCAGCAGCAGTAGCACCAAACCAGATCCACCCGATGAAGCCAAAACTGTAGAATTTTTTGGTCCATAGCATGTAGATGATTTTTCACATTTTTACCATCTACCTATATACAATGATATGGACACAAATTTACAGTATACAGTTTCTTTACATTCCTTTTCTAATGCAATTAAATCGAAACCCATAAAAAATGAAAAATGCTCTATCCGATCCTGGAATTATCAAAATATTGCAAAATATTATGCTTGAAATATCTTTACTGAAAGCCATGGAGTACATGTCATTGTGAAAAGAGGATTGAATAAAGCATGCACAACAAATCATCCGAATCGAAGAAACAGATAGAGAAAATCAGAGACGCATATCCTTACCATGCCATTGTTAATGCCATCACCAATCTCCTGAACAAAAAGAAAGACACGAGAGCAATAATCGTCGGATGCCAAATATTCAACCAAGTGTTCGAGCTTATTTTTCTCAACAACGTATTATCCATTGATTTGTTGCCATCTTCCCTGCTGAAGGAATTTGCATTAGGGCCCCTCAAGCCCACAAAGATGATTTTGTGGTTCGCAAATAGATCCGTCAAGCAGCCTAGGGGCATGTTGGAGGGCATGATCGTCATAGTTCAAGGGATGCAATTCCCTATTGATTTCATTGTGCTAGACATGGACACCTCTGCTCCATGCCCTAATCATCCTTGGACAGTCATTCCTTCGAACTACTGAGGCAGTGGTGGATTATGGCACTAGAGAGATCACATTCTACTTTATCTATGATAAATTACTGATAGAGACGATCCCATAACCAAACCCGCTGAAGTGGCATCTGTATAGAGCAGTGGAGCTCTGTTCGGAGGAAATAGTGGAGCCTTAATGATCCAATGGTCGATCGAGTTTAGGTAACGAAGGATGAGGGAGATGGGAACCAGGTCGGAGCCACTTCTCAGCCCTCGAAACTCCAATGAAGTAAGGAGAAGGAGCTAAAGGTGACACCTGCTACCTACAGATGAAGGTGAAATGCTCTTGATTGGGTTGTGACGTTGTTACCTATAAGGGTTGGCAAAAATCATACACAAGGTAAAGGGGAGTGGGGCTCTAGTGGATGGAAAAGGAGAAGGAGCTAAAACTCCAGCTTGTTTAAGGTCGGAGGTGAACACAACCTAGAGGAGAAAGAAGAGAAGCGAGGGGAAAAAGGGTGAGGCTATTTTGAGTAGAGGATTTGGGATTCTGCTGAGTAGAATCGAAGAAGAAGAGAAAAAAAGATCATACGAAGAAGAAAGATCTGGGAGATGGAGGGTTACCTAGAGTTGAACAGAGATGGCTGGAAGGCGATGGTGGATTTGGTGGAGGTGAAAACTGGCATAGGAAATCGCCTGAGGAGGAGGAACTTAGCCTCTTGGTCTTTGTCATGAATCCTCCGGTGAAGAGCATGAGCTAAGCGGCCAATAAGGAGCTGTTGCATGGTCTGGGATGACTACACTTCTCACCAGGACCATCGCCTTGTCTTCTCCCAATGAATGGGCTCCTCGGTTGATTTCACTGTGAGGAGAACATAGCTAGAGAGGGAGTTCTGCAGATGGTGGATGAGCAGGAAAGAAGGGAGTAGTGGCCGATTCATAGTGACTTGCTCAGAGGTGGTGGCGACTGATGGGAGGCAAATTAATGGTCGGGCGAAGGTGGCTCATGCGAGGGCATTACATGCAGGGGATTATGGCATCGAGTAATGGTGAAGGATGAGGAGTATCCAATGGAGAAAGAGGTGGGTGTCGTGGGTTTAGCTGTAACGACTAAAGGAGGGGGCAACTGACTGGTGTCAACTTGTGGAGGAATGTGAATGGAGGAGAGACATTGGAGAGGGAATTAGGGGATGTGTGACGTGGTCCGGAGGGTTAGGTTATGATTGACCGTTGACTAGAGAAATGAAAAGAAAGGAAATTAGAAAAAAATAGAAATAAAGGTCAAATAAAAACTGATCAACATAAAAGTTGTTGGCCTCACTGAGATCTGCGACTCTTACAAAAAATGAAAATTTTAAAAAGTTATCTATACAAAACACAATTTTTGTATAAGATTAAGTACCAATTAATATCCATATTTTATATTTTGTATTTTTAATCACGTTATATATATATATATATATATATATTCAATGTATACAATATTAGTCTAATTTTTATGGATTTGTATAAGTTAGGTGAAATAGAATCATCAAGGATAAGATATGTATAATTTATACAAGGTCGGATCCTTTTGTTTTTCTTTGATTTTATGATTTTTATGGATTTTATTTCTTAATACCAAGTTAGTGAATAAATTAAAGAATATAAACAAAAAAGATATTAGTGAAAATAGTTAGTTGTTGTACATAAAATAATAAACACAAGTTAGCTTGATATTATGGTTTATTTATACACGATAATTAGCTCTAATTTCACATCTTATTATCAAAGTTAATTAAGTCAATTTAGAGAGTTTATTTGATGATTTATTTTCAAGATCCTTGTATAAAGTAGATGAATCATGGATTCATAAATGAGTGATACTGTTTGAAACTATATCCCTCCATCATGAATCTTTTTCACCATAAAAATACAAATAACTTCCGCTTATCTTACAATTTTATCTAACATAATTATCTTCTATTCTGTATCCCTTCTTATACAGTCGGATGTAGAATAGCAAATAACTATCATTTATCTCTCCTTATCGTAGAAATCCTGTCCCTATAAACGAGCAAAAATGAGGGATACAACAACTTAGTCACTCATTATATATCCAATATCATGCTATTGACCATATACTAAGGTGTTCGTTTGAGGGAGTAGGATAACCCTCCTTATCTCTCAAATTCTCTATCCCTCCATATCCAGTCAACATTTTGCGGATGGAATCAACACGTGGGATAGGATCTGGCCCCTTTTCCATCCATAATTGACCTTTTCCATCATAAAAATACAAATTACTATAATATATCCCCCTTATCCCTTTAAAGTAACTAACTAAATCCAATATCCCTTCTTTACCAACTGATCCCCCAACTCAACCGATATGTACCCACCAAATAGCTTATCAAAATATTAGATGTGCCCACATGTTCTTGACTAGTTAGATACCTGAGTCGTTCTGAAGTTCAACTAGTATAGTCAAATTACATGTTATACGCGTCGAGGTGATCATATCATTTCATTTAGAATGGAGTTGAAGTTTTACTTTACTAATGTGTTTTGAACCATTCATTTCACATGCATTATCATCTACATACAATACTATGTGTAGAATGAGAGACGAAAACTGGCAAATTCATTAAGTTGAAGGAGAAAGATATGCAGCAGCCACTTTCGAAGATGGTCATCATTTCAATATTGCGATTGTGATCACAAGGCAACAATATCAGCTACCACTCTAATAATGCCGGACTGACCGCAAGGTTACTCGATGGGCCAGGCCCCATGTATTCACGAATTACCATCAGTTGCGCATCCTGCTGTTCTCTGCAGCTCTCACCTGAAAGAAATATGGGTGCGCCTGCGCCAGAACGAAAGCCCGTTTCAATTTAGATAGCAAAGACAAACATATATGTACTTTTTTTAATTGAGTTCAAGTAGCAAAGGAACCCATTGACAAAATCCTAAGGAATTTGGACATTTTCATTACCATCATAATGAAACAAAAGTAGTTGAGTTCCAATCAAACATTAAGCATCATAAATATAGTTTACTTGAAAAAATCAGAAAAACAAGCATAAATAACTGTACAAATAAGTTCGCATAATAGACTGGATATTCGGGAACAGCTATTTAGAAGGAATTCAAAAACGAGATACTTCGACAGAAGCAGGATAATCATCAAGGTGACATAGAGACCATAACTTTTCAACGTCAACCTCACAAACATATTTATTATGTTGATGAAGACCGAGAACCGCTCAGACCATTAAAACCCTCATGGAAATTCAAGTCTTTTTTCAAGAAAAAGAATGGTTAAATTTGAAAATGCAAAAAAATTGTCAAAAAACAACTAAACTCCACCCGGTACATAAAAATCATCTCAAAACTTAATGGCACCCGGTGACCCATCATTATAGCAAAAGGTAACAAATAAAATTATCTCCAAGAGATTGGATTTCAAGTTAACCAGCAAATCAATGGAAAAATAATGAGAAAAAACAAAAGCAAACTACAAAATTATAAGAAGCAAGGGAACAAGATACCATTGCCTCTCTTGCGGTAAGTCTACCCTGATGATCATATCGAAGTAGCTTGTCAAGGAAATCTATTGCCTGCATACATTTATGAAGAGTTTATATTTATTACGAAAGCATAACAATGTTTAAAGTTAAGTTGGAGAGAGCAAACTTAAAGAACCCAAAGTATTAAAGTCTGTTTGGCTAATTTTGCTTGCTTTAATGCTTTGGCCAAAATCTCTCAAAGCAAGATTTCCAGAAATATGGCCTCTCGTGTGGAAAAAAAGACACATGGGCCTCCGCTCTAAAGAAACTTAGTGCACCAAACAACTAGCTATCCAGTCTCCATACAAGGGTAGCCCTAAGGTTATGGAAGCAAATCAACTAACTTAAAGATCTTGTACTGCAAATTCAATTGATTGACGAGGAAGACGATATTTTCTTACTGACAAAAAATGAGTTGGGAAAACACTCTAACAAACAAATTTATTGTCTTTTCATCCACGGTGGACATGCTTCACCCTTTAATAATAATCTTTGAAAAAAAACTTTCCTGAGGAGAACTTCAAAATTTTTCTGGCTTATTTGTCATGATAAACATGAAACCCAAGACAAAAGCACAAAAGAGGGGCTATTTTGGATAAACAGATGCCACCTTAACAAGATAAGGAGAAAAGTATAAATCACATCTTGTGCAACTGTAGTTTCTCGAAACACCTGTTTAGTAAACTTAGAATTACTTTAAACATCCGACCCTTCAAAATGATGTTTTCAGCCAAAGTGGACAAACTATCAGATTTGCAGACCATTCACTAAGCTAAAATCGCCATGGTCTGGTAGTTCACTTGGAAGGAAAAGATGCCGACGGGCATTTGAGGGAAAAGACCACCCCCCCCCCCCCCCCCCGAGTCAATTTCATGTGAATTAAATAAATTTCTTTAGTTCCATTTGATCCACATTCATATTGATCGCTGTCTCCATTAGATCACATGCTTATCGTCCAGGTCGATAATCTTCTAACAATCTACCCTTTCTTATATCTCCTTCACAACGAGATCTATGTCTTCCTCTAGCCCGTCAAGTCTATACACCTCTGTCTCCACTGCCGTTCAACGAACTCCTCGCTTCTCCCTAATCTCTTTCCAGAAGATGCATAGACGAGAACGCAATGAAGCAACTTCTGGGTCAGACAAGCCACAACAGACTCAAAAACACAAAGTAGAGGTCCAGTGGTCAGACAGAGATTCTCTGAAACCCTCCTCTAAAAGCCAAGATCTCTCGAACATGAAGAAAGTTCGAGGTGAAAAGCATCTCCAGATTCCCAGATCATGGAAATGTGATCAGATCAGGAATGTGGTCCGAAGACAAAGGGAACAACTCCAAAAGCATCAGAGAGGCAAGGAAATGGTCAATCTTCGAGCAATAGCCCGAACTCCAACTACACTTCATATCTGATGCATCCAACACCTTCACCTGCAGATCATCAATCAACTCCGCAAACTCAAGAGCACCCGGATCCTGACTTCCACGGATGTGAGGTCCAATCCGAGGACCGAAGTGTCACATTAAAATCGCCTCCCACAAACCAAGCTTCTCCGGGGAACAAACTTTTAGCATCGCAAAGCTCAATGCAGAGCTCAACCATGCGGTAGGAAGGGTAGGCCCATCAACACAAGACATCACCATGTGTGAATCATTGCAAACATTCTAAAGAAGAACAGTCTGCACGCGCCAACCATTGTGCTCCACCACCAAGGAAAAGAGTGAGTTCTTCCAGCCAATAGAAATCCCCCCTTGAGGGTGGGTCTATCATCAAAGCAAAGAAACAGAGCTTGATTTAATATATATTGGTGCGCTTAGTTATTAGTCGGTTCCGACTTGGGTCTTCGGGAGAGAATTCCCAACGACCTCTAAGATTCTAAAATCCGATAGTGAGGCAACTCCCAAAGAATTCCACAGGATGTTGATAAAAGACATCAACTTAGTTTCATGTAACAAAACACATCACAACCCCATTCTTGCAGAAGCGCACCAATCGACCTACACTTCCCCGAGTAACCCAGACCCCTGACATTCCAAGTGAAAACCTCCATTGAACATCTAGTTAAAACCCACAATCGGCACCAATCTCACAATCTGAGCCAACCAGAGCCGGTCAAGAATGTCGATTTTGATGTTATGATACCGCTTATTTCTTCATCTAGTCCCCCTTTCTGACCTAGAAGGATCATGTGGAGAAACCGAGGATTCTCCCTCTGCAACAACTGGGAGACCATGGCAGGTAGACTTTAGAGCTCCCACTGTCCAATCCAAGGCAAAG
Organism: Ottelia alismoides; assembly: GCA_037367405.1. NCBI lineage: Eukaryota > Viridiplantae > Streptophyta > Magnoliopsida > Alismatales > Hydrocharitaceae > Ottelia > Ottelia alismoides. The sequence continues at coordinate 612,252 of JAZKJV010003471.1, forward strand.
AGCCATTGAGGGACTTCAAGATTCATTGGACCGGGGGGCATCAAAAGCAGAGGATCCATCGGCACACCCCAAGGGGGCCCTAGAGCAACTTCAATGGCTAACAGGTCCTACCGATCAACTTCGAAGGTCACTAGGGCTACCACCCCTAGTAGCTTCAACGTCAAAATGGAAGATTCCAAAATAGGTCAGGTGAAAAACTCGAATCCGGAACTGAGCAAGGGCAGCGAGGATAACCAGGTTTGGGTGGGAATAAGAACTCTGAAAGATGGACCCAAGTTCAATCGGGTTCGCACGAATGCAATCGGATCCCCAAAAAACCGGCCATCCAAGACCAATTCCCTCTTCAGTGCCTCGAAAATAGTCCAAGCGCCAACCAATTCCCCCACCACCAGAGGATGACAACTCCCCCGCAAGATCTTCGGCAACATGCGATGGGTACTGCCATCACTGACCATTTCAGACGTGTTTCTGCTGCTCTCCCTCCTCGGCGGTGGCGCTGGCTCGAGGGGGGGGGCCCACGGGTTTCGGACGCGGACTCCTCTTTTCTCACTCGCCCTATTTCCTTGGCGGAACTTAAGACTGCTGTGTGGGGACTGAATAGTGATTCCTCCCGGGTCCGGATGGTTTTCCCATTGCTTTTTACAAGGATTTCTGGGACGTGGTCTCGGGGGACGTGCTCGCGGTGGTATCCGACTTTTGCTCTGGCAACCTTGGCTTTGATCGTATAAACAGGGCGCATATTGTGCTTATTCCGAAGAAGTCCCCTGCCCTCCGCCTCGACGACTTCCGTCCTATTGCCGTCTCCAACGCTATTTACCTCATTGTTGCTAAAACCTTGGCCAACCGTTTATCGCATATCTTGGACGGCCTCATCTCTCCGGTCCAAGGTGCGTTTATTAAAGGCAGACATATTGCGGATTGTATTCTTGTGGCGTCGGAGATTGTGGCTGATTGGAAGAGGGAGAAAAAGAAAGGAATTTTATGGAAAATCGACTTTGCTAAGGCGTACGATTCGATTGATTGGCACTTTCTTTGGTCTGCTCTACATCGGCGGGGATTCCCGAATGTTTGGATCTCCTGGATGCGCAGATGCATCTCCACGGTCTCTCTTTCTGTGCTCATCAACGGCCGTCCGGTTGGGGGTCCTTTCAGCCGCGCAGGGGGGTTCGCCAAGGCTGCCCTTTGGCCCCTTTGCTCTTCGTTCTTGCCTCGGATGTCTTTCCCGGATGGTGCACGGCGTCATCGATGCCGGCCTAACTTCGGGCTTTGTGAAGGGAGACTTATGCGTACCTATTATTCAGTACGCGGACGACACTATCTGCTTCATTGAGGGGGGCCCCGACGCGGTGGCGGGGATGGCGCAGACCCTATCTATTTACTGTGAGCTTTCCGGAATGACGAATAATGTTGATAAATGCAGTATGGTGCCCTTTGGCTTGTCGGCGGCGGAGGAAATTGAGTGCATCCGTATACTTGGATCTCTCATTGGGGAGCTTCCTCTCCCATACCTTGGTGTCCCTCTTTCGATTGGCCGGAACCGCTCTAATGATTGAAGGACTATTCTGGATCGGCTGGAGTCGCGCCTGGCGGGGTGGAAGGCTTCTATGCTGTCCCGGGGCGGACGGTCTTGTTCTTCTTAATTCGATTCTCTTTGCTATCCCCATATACTTCCTTTCCGTTCGAAAGATGCCGGTGGGTGTTCGGGTTCGTTTGGAAAAATGCATGCGTCGTTTTTTGTGGGGACGCGCGGACGGCAGTGGCCGCGGGATTCACTTGATTGCTTGGGATGTGGTGACCCGGCCTAAGAGGTTAGGCGGTCTTGGCGTCCGTCACTTGGCTCGCGTAAATGAGGCTCTACTCCTGAAATGGGTGCATAAGATTTGGGGCAAGGACGATTCTTTTTTTGTCAACGTGCTTCGTGCGATCTTGGGCGAGGCCTGGTTCACCTTCATGCGCGGGAGCTGCCCCGTGCACTCCTCTATATTTTGGCGTCACGTCTTTGAGGTTTATCAGAGGAACTGCTCTTTGTTCTCTCCGGTGCTGGGGTCGGGTTCCGTTTTCAAGTTCTGGCAGGACGACTGGTCGGGGGGTGGCGCCCTTCAGCATCGCTTCCCGCGGCTTTTCGCTCTGGCGGCTAATCGGTTGGCCTATGTTGCCGACTACTGGATCATTGACGGTTGGTGCCCTTCTTTCTCTGGCTTTCTTTCGTCCCAGCGCGCCAACGACCTTGCCTTCATGCTGGAGGCTCTTTCTTCTTCCGTCTCCCCTACGGGTGGGAGGGACCATTGGGCTTGGAAGGACGGTCCCTTCTCCTCTCGCAAGGCCTTCCGTGTTCTGCTTCCTTCTCCCCCCTCCCTTGGCTGCTCATTTGGTTCGTGATTGCGCCTTCGTATGGGAGCTACGCTTGCCCGCTCGGATCACCTTCTTCTTCTGGGTCTTTCGCCATCGGCGACTGTTGACTCGTGACCGGTGCGCCTCCTTCCTTCCCACCCCCAACGTCCAATGCCAGCTCTGCGGGGGGTCGGATGAGTCAGCCGACCACCTCTTCTTTCAGTGTTTGTCGGTGACTCGGATCTGGGACGATGTGGCCTGGGCTCGTGCGGCCAATACTGAGGACTTCTGCGATATCCTTTGGGTCAACAGAAAGCGACCCCGGGCCGATCTGCTGGGTCCCATTGCGCGCCTTTGGTCTATCTGGAGGGCTCGCAATGAGACTATCTTCTCGGGGACGCGTTTCTACAAGGAGAACGTGACATCCGCGGCCGTTGGTTTAATCTCTGATTGGTGTTTATAGTTGGGCTACGGGGCCCGGTTGTTGTGTTTGTATGTTGTTAACTTGGCCTTCCCTCTCCCCTCCTTCTTCCCCCCTTAAACCTGTAAGTATTTCTTTCTATACCTTTAGTTATATATAATACTGGGGCGAACACCAACGAGGGTCTCCCCCTCCTTTTGGAGTTTCAAAAAAAAAAGATCTTCGGCAACATACCGTTACGACCTTCCACAAACGACTGACCACGTAAGTCACACTCCACAAGATCTGAAACCGAAGCTCTTGGAAATTCATCTTTCGATGATGACACAACAACCTTCTAAGATGGTGCAAAAGTCTCCGTGTACTGACAGACCTTTCTCCTATGTTGCCATCTTCTCCGAATAGCAAACCAACATCGAGGCCTCGCCCTCTTCTCTTTCCATGTTCGATGGTGGTGGTGGTGGCACAAGTGAAGGATATGAGAAAATCCTTGAGTGCATCACGGAAGCGTGAGGATCGCATCGTATGCGATCAGAAGCGACTAGTCGCACTAGTTGCTCTGGGTAGCGGAATTTAAAAAATTTTAAACGATGAAACTACGTGATCCAATAATACTTCTGGGACCATTTCATCTAAACCAAAAAGAAGTATAAGGTTTACTTCTTGAAGCGTGGCTACGATCGAGTCTCTAAACGAAGAGACCTCCTGTCTGAAATTCAATCTGACATTTTCTTCACGAGCGACGCGTACAGAAGGAGACGGAGATCCAAGAGCGGCCGAAGCAGCAACACGACAACATAACACGACGACGGTGATCTCTCTAGATTATCATGTAGATGACCACATGTTGAGAGAGAGAGAGAGAGGACGTGTAGAGAATGAGAGAGAGAGACGTATTTGTTATTTGAAGAGCACGAATCTTAATCCATAGACAACACAAAATCAATGGATGACAACACAAAATCAATGGTTGCCTCTTCTTATTAGTATTTTGGGAGTCCATGAATCTCAATCCATGGACAACACAAAATCAATGGATGAGATTGATTTGTGTTTCTTTCAATGGCCATGACTTTTGATGTAAAACACAATAACAATTAATTAAATTAAATTAAATATATAGTGAATAATCAATATAAATTAATTTCAAATTAAATCAATTATCCTTGGATATAATTGGGAAGGAGACAATCATCCTAACATAATAAGGGGGGACGGCCACCCAATCAAGTAGGACTTGGCGGCCATCCACCACCTTTGTTGGTGGATGGCAATCTTCTTCAATTTCTCGAGATTACATTATCTCATGAAAATCTCCAACATTATCTCACAATAATAATTCACAATTATATTGTGATCATTGCAATCATGCCATTGGAAATTTGTGAATCACATTCACAACCCAAAATAAAATGCAAATTATATTTTCAATTAATTATCCAATGTAAATCCAATTCACATCAATAATTAATCAACCAAAAATAAGTTACAATAGGCTCTCTCAAATATATTATAAATCACATTTACAATATATATATATATGTATGATTAATATGGATAGTAATATCCACATTATTCATATCCATGATAATTAAATCACATTTAATCATCTTGGATCTCCATTCTCATATGCCCTAATAATATGAATCGTATTCACATTATTCACATCTTTGATAATTAAATCACATTAAATTATCTTAGATAAATCTCCTTATAATATGAATCAAATTCATATTATTCATTATAAATAAATCCCATTTAATTATCCATTTCTCAATGCTAGGATACATATATCAACAGTGAAATTATCCTTTTACTCTTTCAAGGATAATGTGCTTTATCAACGGATACTTGGAGAAAAGGACAGGGCGATTGTACGTTCCACATTATAGTGACTTGGATATTGTGATCATATCTCAAATCCAGATCTTGTGGACCTCACATAGATGTTTGATTAAATCAAAATCATAAATCTAATCTTTTCATTGCATCTGAATTACATTCAGATCAGTGTCCAACATTTGGACCAAGATCAGATTACTTCTCTATTGAGATGAGTCACTAAAATCCAAACTCGTTTCATCACTCCCTAGGAATGGAAGCGTCATGGTTATACAATCGTTTATGATCACATCACCATCATGTATTCTCAATACATGTACATCTTGCATACTAGAAGACCTAAAATAAACCCGAAGTTTTAGATCTATTTAGACTGTCTTCTTCAGAGTTTTATTATTAAGTTTCTCATTTGATCATTGGGAGTCGGTATCGATCATATACTTTCCAAAAGCATATATCATACCTAGGTGTTGTTCATATACTTTCCAAAAGCATATATCAAACCTACAAATTCAGTCACGCTTCAAAAGCAAGACGACCGTGCACGGAATTTGATCCCAATATCTCATAAGTGAGCTCATGTCTTCCAGTTCAGCAAATGAACATGTATGATCCCTTTGAGAGATCGTATTACTCATATACCCTTTGCATGCACACCATTGCGTCGATGTATAGACCTTGATTGGGCCATTGACCTATCGGTATACCAAATGTATATACTCAAACATATAGTAACAATATGTCTCCAATCAGAGGATGTGTGCATATATCATGATATATTACGACATAGGCCTTTGGTTATCTCGATCTCGTTAAGTCAACTCTTTGACCTAACTAATCTGACACCTCCGAATCTCTATTCCTATGTAGAGGACCCGCATCAAGAGATAGATCAGATATCAGGCTTTAGAGAAAGGATTGACATCTCCTTCTCAGGCTGGAGATCATCTCTTAATAATCATTTGACGGTGCTTGATGAGTCATCAATCTAACTCTTTAGATATTCATCCAAGCACCAGGCTCTATGATTCAATATTGAATCAACAGTTGTAGGATCATTAACATGATCATGGTATATAACCTTAATTGTACTAAAGGACCTATTATGTAAATTAGTTAGTCTTCATTTCAAATCAGGGAATGATATTTGTAATAACATTTATTGCATAATGGCTCGTAGGCTCGCACAACAACCTCCCACTAGTCCAAAGAGTCATTAATGGACTAATATTTAAACCCACACTCATGTGACAATCATAGGCTATTTAGAAAAATAGCTAGGTAAGTTGATCAGTCATTATGTTCCGGATAGACTACGCCAAGTCCTTTTACGACACTTGCATATTCCCCGGTAACAGTGCTCGCATCCAATACGAATGTTGCATCTTATGCAACCAATACTCAATCTTGTTGAAGCGGTTCTAGTATCTATGACACTACAACCCAATAATCGTTATAACCAGTATGAATTTCTATTATCCTTATCGGAATACCTTATTCCCAGAGATCTCTATCTCCTAAGGTATCTGTAGTTAAAACCTTTTAGATCACTATCTATACAGTCTTATATTCTTGAAGATAGGACTTAGAGATCACTATCTTGAAAATCTTGCCCTCTTTGAAGATATCATTATTACTGCAATCAAGTGTTTTATTTCCATATTAGGATGAGTAATAGTTTACTATTGCTACTGCATGGAAGACATCTGACTTTTGTACACATCTAGCATACACTCGGCTTCTCGTAACTGATGCACAAAAGTAAGCAGTCAGTTCTAGCATTCACTTCCTCAACTCTTTGAGGTGTTATCCCTTCATATAGGTCAGTACCATATCTTAAGGGAAGGAAGCCTTCCTTGGGGTTTTCCAAGAATGAAACATGTCCAAGGTGTACTACTTAATGTGACGGTCTTAATACCCTCTTCTCTATGCTTTTGAACATCTTCAGAACTAAGATCTAAGAGGTGTCTTTGAGATCATATCTCAAGCTATGGAATAGCCATATTATAAAATGCTTATTATCATCCTTATATCATTCCAAATGATTAGGATATTATCTACATTTAGCATGATGAACACAATGTCACTCCCACTAAGCCTCACACAGTCCATCAAGATTCTATATGAAATCATAACTTTTATAATTTCATCAAATCTGATGTTCGATCTACAAGAAGCTTATTTGAGTTAATAGATGGAGTTCTTCAGCTTGCACACATTGTTTTCCTCAACTATGAAGCTTTAGGGCTACTTCATATTAATGTCCTCACATAGGTATTCATAGAGAAATGCAATATTGACTTCCATCTTGTAGATGTCAAAGTCAAGTTGTGTAGCTACAGTTAGTAATATTCTGATGAGTTTTAAGCATGACCACTGGAGAGTAAATCTCATCGCAAGCGATGTCTTCTCTTCGGTGTGTATCTTATGGATACGAGCCGTGCTTTGAAGGTCTCTACCTTCTCATCAGATTCTCTCTTTCTCTTGAAGATCCATTTACACCTAACGGGTCTTACCCTTGTAGGTGGATCCTCAAGGATCCATATACAACACTTGTATATGAAGTCTATTTTAGACTTTATTGCTAACATCCATCTTTCCATGTCATGATCCTCAGAAGCTTCATCACATGAAGTTAGATCATTGTTAGATTTAACTGACACATGGAATCCATGTTCAAACTAATTTGAAGAGGTATGAGTCTTTTATCTTTAATTGTCCTTTTAGTTTTCAATTTTGAGAGCCTTATTATCTTCTCAATATTAAATGAGTTCCTTAACTTCACTTTCATCTTGATTCTCAAGAGCATCATCCTCTAAGAATCATATCATTTGAGATGAAATCTTTTAAGAATCTCAAGGTCATAAAGTAGGTATCAAATACCATCCTTTATTTTCCTAATGAAGCAACACTCTTTGGTGATAGATTCCACCTTACTTGCATCTATGACAAAGTTATGGACCTAACAACCCTAAATCCTCAAATGTGTCCACCACTAAGCTAGGCTCCGAACCATAGCTTATGAGTATGTTGGGGTTTAGATTTGCATGGAATCTTATTAGGGATATATATTGTGGTCTCTACTACATATATACCTGGAAACTAAGAGGTAATTATGCTAAGATTCATCATTAATCAAATCATGTCACATATGATCCAATTGCATCTCCCTACAACTCGAGTTAATGTGTATTGGGAGGAGTGAGATAGGAATGATATTCCTTTCTCCATAAGGTATTTCTTGAATTCATCTAATAGGTATGGGCTACCTAGATTAGATCAAATTCATTCCATCTTTCTTCAGACTTTGGTTCTAAAACAAAAAGTGAAATCTTTGAACATTTCAAAGGTTTCTAAGGTGAAGGGAAGAAATCTCATATCAGAAACAATCATCGGATGATATCACATATCATCAATATTAATTATGATACAGATGATCCACATACATCAATATGTATGAGGTCCTGAATACCTTGACATCTTACACCATTCCAAGAGAAGTGTGTATATGATATTTTACTTTGAATACAATATTCACAAGTATGTAAGATTTGAAATTTCAGACATTCTAAAGTTCCATCTCCTACTAGTCTAGTGATCTCATCAACATACATATTATTAGAGTATTTGATTGTGCGCCCATTGAGTTGTAGCAGGGTAAATGGATCCTGAAGAAGATCCATTTACCCCACCCAAGTTTTTAGTCCCACATCATCTAGTGATGGGACTTGGAGGCTCTGGAGAGGCTATATAAGGAGCCCCAAATCTCCTGTACTCATTGAGAAAAAGCAATGAAGCATATGCCCCTTTGAGGGCTTCTCCCGTGGTTTTATACCGCTCCTCACGGAGTAGGGTTCCACGTAAAATCATGGTGTTCCATGTTCTATCTTTCTTGTTTATGCTATGTTTATCAATCGCTTCCGCATTCTTCATATTTTATAACATGGTATTAGAGTGGTTCGATTCTCGAGGAATCATGTTTTATTTATTTGGTCGAGATTCGATTTGAATTCTCATCTGGATTATTTATGTTCAAGATTATGAGATCATTATCAATGATTCCGGAGTTTTTTTTCCGATCATATTGTTCGAAGGAAACTGGGGTTTTTCGTTTTGAAACCCTAATTCCATGTTGATGCCAACATCGATTGTTCTGCAAATATCTGCAAGTTCTGAAGAGCAGCTTCTAGGGTTCCTGGAACTCTAAATCAAGATGGCGCCATGTTCCTGATCTGATGGCAACGACAGGAGTTTTCATCTCCCCGCCTTCAGCATTAAGCGGTTGCAGTAGCGCAGCCCGATCCTCGAGGAGGTTGGATCTCCCCATCGGGAGCCAACGAAAGAAGGCGGAAAATAGCAGACCTCCCAGACGGAGGGGCAACGGCGATCCCCCCTCCCGCATCTCTTCCTCGCGCGCTGGCGGCGCTCAATATCACTACAGGCGGTGCCCCAGGCGACGATTGCGCCTCCGCGCGATGAAATCCTTCACCATTCCAGGAGGCGACGCATCCTCGAGAAGCCCAGGCGTGCGAGCCCCGGACACCAGAAACCGAGGCCCTGGCGCACCCCGCGCGCGATCCCTTTCAGCTCTCCAGCTTGCGAAACCCCAGGCGACAAACCTCAGTTCTCGGAGCATTCCAGGCAGCGCTAGCGGGAGCCCCTTTGCCGCAGAACTCCCTGGCGGCAGCCCATGGCGCACCCCAGTCAGCTCACCCCAGCCAAGGCGCACCCCAGTCTCGACGCCGCGGGACCCCCGATGGAGTCCAGATGCTCGCCTCCGCTTCGCGGCGCCCGTCCGATGGAGTCCAGATGCTCGGCGTCGCGGGACCTCCAGTAGATGCTCCTCCCCATCTTGGGGGCGACGAGATGAAACAGAGAACCCATTTTTATTGGGGGCGGCGGCGGCATGAGAAAAAGGGATCACTGGAACCCTAAAGCTCGAAGGGCTGGATTTTTTAAAAAAAAATGTGTTGGTTTTTTTAGTCCCAGGTGGGCCACTGTACCAAAAAAAATGTAAGGCCGAAGTGGTCCATGGTAGCATATAAAAAAAGAGAGGAAGGAGAGAAGAAAAGAAAAGGAAAAAAAGACGCGTACAAATAGAAAAGCCGTATGCAAATTAAAAATAAAAAAAGGATTTCCAAAGCCGGGAAAAAAAGAAGTTGAAACGGCTTTAAAAAAATGTTTGATGAAAAGCCAAAAAAAATGTCAACGGCTTAAAAAAAATTGTTTCAAAAAAAATAATGATGAATGTTTGAAAAGCCAACAAATGTTTGATCGGCTAAGTGGTTTTGTTCTGTACCCCAATTTATCTTGTCTTCTCCCAACTTTGTCGATGTCATTTTTCCGACAAGTATGGGAGAAAGGAGGAGTATATATGTAGAGTTACAGGTCTGTTGCATGATCCAGATTCAGATGACAGATTCCAGGCCAATCAATTGTTCAGACTCTACAGAGGAAGATTCTACATGCGCAATTCCAGACTCGACGTTCAGATTATGAGTCCCAGTTTGATGCGCAGTTATTCAGACTCGACGATTGTCTTCCGAGTCTGCAGTTTCAGACACGCATGAGTTTGCGGTCATTTTCAGATGAGCATATGTTGCCATCATTTGTTCATGGTCCCCATCATTCTTGTTGTTGTTCGGCCAGAGTTTTCATATGAGCCATAGGGACTCCAGAGTAAAGGACCATTCCCTATGCCATGTTGGCAAGGGTTTTCATGTGGTATCATAGGTACACCAGAGCAGTGCACCATTCTCTGAGCCAGATGGGAGAGACCCAGTTCTCCTACGAGGAGACTTATTTCAGACTCCATTCTCCAGCGACCGTAGACTCCGACGAGGATTGCACAGCCACGGCCTCTTTTCAGTTCGTCCCTTTTCAGAGATGGAGCAGTTGTCCACATTATTGTGGCGGACCAGAGTACTCCGACGAGGAGACTCATTTTCAGTTGCAGTGACTCTGACAGACACAGATCAGAGCACATGCTCTCCGACGAGGAGATTCAGCAGACTCACACTCCAGCCCGTTCGTCCTCCTCACCTGCACGGCATGAGAAGCAACATCCTCAACTACAGCAATGTGCGCGTTGGGTTGATATTGTCCGTAGTGTCATGTAGCGATGAGTTGATTTCTTTCTGTTTGTCCAAGCTGAGCATTGCATGCTCCAGCTTGAGGGGGAGTGTTAGAGTATTTGATTGTGCGCACATTGAGTTGTAGCAGGGTAAATGGATCCTGGAGAAGATCCATTTACCCCACCCAAGTGTTTAGTCCCACACCGTCTAGTGGTTGGACTTGGAGGCTCTGGAGAGGCTATATAAGGAGCCCAGATCTCCTGTACTCATTGAGAAAAAGCAATGAAGCATAGGCCCCTTTGAGGGCTTCTCCCGTGGTTTTATCCTGCTCCTCACGGAGTAGGGTTCCACGTAAAATCATGGTGTTCCATGTTCTATCTTTCTTGTTTATGCTCTGTTTATCAATCGCTTCCGCATTCTTCATATTTTATAACACATATGTCCAAAGCTTGATGCCAGATCATTGTCAAATGATCTCTATCCTCATATTGATCTTAAAAAGTTTAATTTTCAGTATTAGAAATGTTAATGAACCATTCATTAATATTCTAATTTAGTAGAGTCCTCTAGATATTAGATTACTATCTAAACTATATTCATCATAACTCTTTATGATAGGTTTATTCCAGAATTCAAGTTTATTTCCAATATTTAGAAATAAATAATGAATGTATTATAATGTCTAGGTCATAGAGACATTCTCTAACACTAAGGGCTCTCCCACTGGAAAAAAGAAGTACGTCTATCCAATAGAGATTGTTGCAACAATCGCATCAATATCCATGTAGATGACTATTAAAAATTAAGATCAAATTTTCCAGTCTTCTAAAACATATACAACAAATTGCAAGTGTTATTAGAAAAATGAGATACAATTATTAGACTTTGATCTTATCTAATAAGCAAGTCAATTTCAATAATGGTATATAGATGTAGATTATTCTGATGTACTATCCGAGTCCTCTAAGGATACTAGATAAACTTGATAGTCATACTACCAACACATCAGCTTGTTGCAATATTGGCATTTATCCAACTCATTGGATGTCATATGGAAGTCATAGAAATAGAATCAACTCTTTGACTTTCCTTCTCACATGGGTCAGACTTATGCTTCCACTGCACTCCCTTCATCTATAGACAACCATTGCTTAAGATAAAGGATCTCTTATGTTGAACTCAAAATATTTCAATATAAGAATATTTCAACATTTATGCATGCTTCATTCAATTCATATAATATGAATATTATGAAGCTTCATAAATGACTTGAGTATAGACAGTAGAATGATGACACTCATCGTATCTACATCCATCTTAACTCTTAGACTTTTGGTTCAGGTAGGTACTTATACATATTGAATAGATCATCTCTTATCATCATTGTGCATGATTCAGTGAACCATGTCATTCATGATTAAATGTCGAGAGCACATATGTATGCCAAAACATCTTCTTAGATTTTATAAGGATTATATGACAATAATGATCATTATCGACATGATACTTCCAAAGCACACTCAATGAGAGACACACAAACCCTAGGTTGTTGTTCTATTGTCTATTTAATTGCCATTCCTCATTATTACGAGGAAACTTGCACGTTCCAACCACATACATTATGTTTCCAACTGCAAGTACACTATCTTGATCATGAATCCAATTCATGAGAATTCACTGGTTATTATTGAGTATAGTATTGAATTGTTTAATGAGGATTACATGAAATAAGAAATTGGCAAAAATATATATATATATATATTATTTTGATTTAGGAATTTTTATATCAAAGTTGTCTTACCTTGTCAACACTAAAAGTTCATTCCCCTATTCACTTTCAATGTAAGAGATATACTTACCATTATATCTCAATCAAGATCTATGATCTCCTTCTTACCTTTGTTACATCCCAAAAATATGAGAACTTGCAACTCGTATGAAAAGAACTGAGAACACACTCCGCCTTGCAAGTCCAATTTGCATTCCCAATTCAGTCTTTAACACCCGAGCCCGTCACCCCTAAGGTGATGTTAACCCATCGTTAATTGAATCAACCGTCAACAAGATTAGAACTCGTTGTGCACAATCCAATATCGCCTCAATAATATGAGAACTCGATATTGGGGTCACTACGCATACGACCTTACTCTTTCCAGAAGCAAAGAGCCCGATCTACATGCTCTTGTATGCAGGAGTTGTCATTTCGGACAGGTGTCTCCTACATACAATCCTTGGAGACGGAATCCTTCGCCTTGACGGAAGACCATGGATGTCACTTATGTGATCCTTCATACATGTTTAAATTCTAATTAATTATTATGAATCATATTCATATAATTAATTCTTCCAAGGGAAATACTACTCTATTCGGTGTATAATTGGATTTAATTAATTTAATCATATTAAATCAATTATCAATCCAATCAATTAACCAACAAATAATTTCTAATTGTTAGTTGAAGGATGGTATATCCCTACTTAATTGTGGAAAATACTTATTATTTAAAGTTTAATAATTAGAAAAATACATCACGATCATTTCAAACATTCTTTTCCTTACCTTTCGTCATGGCAAGTACCGACGGGAGTACAGACCGCTCATGGAGAAACATGCTACCCCAACGCTCCCTGATTAGACACTATATCCGCCTCAGGTCAGGATAATATGATTTGATCATTTTGTATTTGAGATGATAATCGGTCTTTCACCGAAGTTATACCATATAATATTTATCAAAATCCTTTTGAGTAATATTATAAGGATATTTGCTAAACAAATCCTCAATCCTATTTAAGCAAATGTTTGTTGCAAAGTTCGTTATAACCAAATCGATAAAGATCATTATCTTATCATATTGGTTATTGCAATGTCATCTACAGAAATAATCATCATAAATATTACAATAATATTCATCAATATATATTTCAGGAAATTAACCATTAATTTCACTAATTGATTAAATGACAATCACAAGGTTCTTGACTCGGAAAGTAATTTTCAGCAGTGACCCTCACTAGAATTAGCATATCTCAATCAATTTAAATCCAAAACATGCAAAAGAAATTTCTATAATTTGCTAATTTGATTTATAACAAAATCCAAGTGGTTTACACACAGGCATTTCAAAATCGTAATTAACTCTTTAATTACGTCAAGATTCGTCATCCCTAAAACAGTGGATACAAGTTCATTAAAAAGATCATAACATGAGCAAACAGATTCTAAATCACGCAAACTCAAGCCCCATAGTTTCCTTATTTAATGGTGAATATAATCCAAGTGATAATTTCAAGTTTAAATACATTTAAACAGGGCAAAAAAATCACTTAAAACAGGGTTGTGTGAACGAAATGCGATGAAAGTTCGCATAACCAAAAATGCCCAAGACATCTTCGATTTAAGGGTCATATCCTAAACCTCTGACATATGGCTCTGATACCACTTGAAGGACATGAGAAAATCCTTAAGCGCATCACGGAAGCGTGAGGATCATATCGTATGCGATCGGGAACGACTAGTCACACTGGTTGCCCGACGCAACGGAATTTTAAAAAAAAATTGAACGATGAAACCAAATGATCCAAGAATACTTCTCAGATCATTTCATATAGACCACAAACAAGTATTACGTTTACCTCTTGAAGTGTGGTTGCAATCGAGTCTCTAAATGAAGAGACCTCCTGTCGCAAGTCTGATCCGACGAAAGAGACATTTGCAAGCGCGTTGATGAAACTTGTGCTCCTCGCAATCCATGTTGATGATCCAAGCAGCGAATCTCCTGATCTTGTCCCACGAGATCCAACATCTTCTTCACGAGCGAGTCATGCCAGAGGAGACAAAAATCCACGAGCTGTCGAAGCGGCAGCACGACAACATAGAGGTGATGACGACGATCCTCTCTAGGTCATCATGTGAATGGCCACATGTTGAGAGAGAGAGAGAGAGGACATGTAAAGAATGAGAGAGAGAGAGAAAGCCTTAGTTGTTATTTGAAGAGCAAGGGTTGCCTCTTCATATATAATATTTTGAGAGTCCATGGATCTCAATCCATGGATAACACAAAATCAATGGATGACATTGATTTGTATTTCTTTCAATGACCATGATTTTCATTGTAAAACACAACAACTAATTTAATTTAATTAAATATATATCAAATAATCAATATAAATTAGTTTCAAATTAAATCAATTATCCGTGGAGATAAACTGGAAGGAGATAACCATCCAACCATAATAAGGAGGGACGACCACCCAATCCAAGTAGGACATGCTGGTCGTCCACCACCTTCGTTGGTGGATGACAATCTTTTCCAATTTCATAAGATTAGATTATCTCATGAAAATTTCTCCAACATTATCTCACAATAATAATTCACAATTTTCTTATGATCATTGCAATCATGCCATTAGAAATTTGTGAATCGCATTCACAACCAAAAATATAATGTAAATTATATTTTTAATTAATTATCCAATGTGAGTCCAAATCACATCAATAATTAATCAACAAATATAATTATAATAGCTCTCTCTAATATATTATAAATCACATTTACAATATATTTTTATTGTAAATGCTCCGATCGAGGATAAGACGCGAGAAAACCGCTTAAGATGGTTTGGTTATTTGCAAAGAAGATCAGTCAATGCACCAGTTAGGAGATGCGAGCATTGGGATGTTGAGCCGGTAAAGAGAGGGCGAGGACGGCCCAAGAAGTGTTGGAAAGAAACTATACGAAGGGATCTTAGTTTTATGGATATAAGCCCGGGATTGACCCAAGATAGATCTGAATGGAGGCGAAGAATCCATGTAGCCGACCCTACTTAATTGTGGGAAAAGGCTTTGTTGTTGTATTTACAATATATATGATTAGAATGGATGGTACTATCCACATTATTCATATCCACGATTATTAAATCACATTTAATCATCTTGGATATCCATTCTCATGTGCTCAAATAATATGAATCACATTCACATTATTCACATCTTTTACATTTAATTATCTTAAATAGCTCTCCTTATAATATGAATCAAATCCATATTATTCATGATAATTAAATCGTATTTAATTATCTATTTCTCAATGCTCGGATACATATATCAATATTGAAATTATCCTTGAACTCCTTGAAGGATAAAGCGCTTTCTCCGCAGATACTTGGAGATAAGGACAGGGCGATTGTACGTTCCATATTATAGTGACTTGGATACTGAGATCATATCTGAAATCCAGATCTGGCGAACCTCCAAAGATGTTTGATTAAAATAAAACCATAAATCTAATCTTTTCATTGCATCTGAATCACATTTAAATCACTGTCCAACATTTAGACCAAGATCATATTACTTCTCTATTGAGAGAAGTCACTAAAATCCAAACCCGTTTCATCACTCCCTAGGAATGGAAGCGTCATGGTTATACAATAGTTTATGATCACATCACCCTCAAGTATACCTAATACATGTACCTCCTACATACTAGAAGACCTAAGTTAAACCCGAAGTTTTAGATCTATTTAGATTGTCTTCTTTATAGTTTTATCATTAAGTTTCTCATTTGATCATTAAGAGCCGGTATCGATCATATACTTTCCAAAAGGATATATCATACCTAGGTGTTCATCATATACTTTCCAAAAGCATATATCAAACCTACAAATTCAGTCAAGCTTCCAAATCAAGACGACCGTACATGGAATTTGATCCCAATATCTCATAAGTGAGCTCATGTCTTCCGCTTCAGCAAATGAACCTGTATGATTCCTTTGAGAGATCGTATTACTCATATGCGCTTGCATGCACACCAACGCGACGGTGTATAGATCTTACTTAGGCCATCGGCCTATCGGCCTGCCAGTTGTACATACTCAGATATATAGTAACACATCTGTCTCCAGTCAGAGGATACATTCCTATATCGTGACAGCACACGACATACGTCTTTGGTTATCTCAATCTCGTTAAGACAACTCCTTGACCTAACTAATCTGACACCTCTGAATCTCTATTCCTATGCAGAGGACCTGCATCAAGAGGTCGGTCAGATATCATATCAGTTTTTTAAAGAAATGATCGGCATCTCCTTCTAAGGCCGAAGATCATCTCTTAATAATCATTTGACGGTTCTTGATGAGTCCTTAATCTAACTCTTCACATATTCATCCACGCACCAGCCTCTATGATTCAATAATTGAATCAACAACTGTATGATCATTAAGATGGCCATGGTACATAACCCTAATTGTACTAAGGGACCTCTTATGCAAACTAGTTAATATTCATTTCAGATCAGGAAATGATATTTGCAATAACATTTATTGCATAATGGCTCGTTATGGGCTCGCATGTCCAAAAACAAGATGCACAACAAATAGGAAAGTAGTGTACCCCACTACTAAAGAGCAGACCAACTCTGAGAGAACGAACTTCTCCCTAGATTATTGCAATTGTGACCTCAGTATCTGACATCTGTTGCACACATGGATCGAAATATCCCAATATATCCTCGATATATCAGCAATATATCCATATCGATAAGTCAGAGATACCGATATTATCTTAGATATCTATACGACCGATACCAAGCAATATATCAGCGACATGTCATATGGTATAATCGCTATTGATGAACCTAAATATTTGGTGCAATCTTTCCATCATTTTGAATTATATCATTGGTATTGTGTCGATAACAATGCTCTATCATTGATATCAACTATGTTAGTTGACTTCACCGCTTATTTTATAAGGAAAGAAGCTTGGAAGGTAATTTCTTATTCTTTAAGCTTTAGAAGTTGATTTGTTCAGATTTTCTAGCCACTGCCTACATTTACACATGGAAACAAATATGGTATAAACAAATAATCAAATTTATGATCTGTAGCATGGTTCAAGATACCACGATATATCGGTGATATATCGAGTATCGCTAAGATAGGGTTTCAATATTCATGTGTATACCAAATTCCTGGATATCGTCCGATTCTCATGAGATATGACAAAATATCAATGATTCGTCTCATATCAACCAAAAATTGAAATTTTGATAAAAAATTTTCTTAGATATCAATCGATACCATCAATCTGATATCGATGTTGCTCAATATCACCCATATTCAATTTTTGGTTTATTTGTTTGTGATATTGCTTATGTATCTATTCCTGGCACTAAAACACATTATGATTTATATATATTTTTTTGGATGGGGGGCATTTAATTCTCTCCCTTCTACGATAGACACGAAACAACTCTAGAGATGATCAAAGAATGTATGCATGCATATATGTTATTATGCACATTAGCTCGTTCATACAATATATGATATAGCTCTATATTTAGTTTATATTTTAGCAATCAACAATAGCATTGACAACAACGATATATCCAGCATAACGTGTATTAATCTACAAAATACGCATCATTCTTGCATAGAACGGTGTATCTATATGTTATTTATTGTTTTAAGAATTATTATGATCTTAATTTGCGAAAATAATTTCCTTTTGTGTCATTTCTAAGACTTACACCGCTTTCATCGATATATCCTGATATATCCCCGATATCCCTTATCAAGCTTACCAATATGATATCGATATCTCGAACCTTCGTTACACACCATCGGAGAGGATCTTCGATACCAATTTAAGCTCTCTCGGAAAGAGGTCAGCAATACCTCTACCTTCTTGGACGACAACCCTCAAGCGATGTACTAATTGCCCCTCAGAAAGAACATATCTGCTGAAAAGGAACCCCCACCTTCTCCTGTAGACTCGAGGATATCTCCCTAGGGTCCCAGCCTCCCCCGGGCATTCTCCGATTAACAGACTGCTCCTCCGAATTTCTAAGGAAGACCCACCACCGACTACATCTGCAAACGAGCGAGTTGATGAGCAATCAACATGAATGTGGACATCCTTCGAGACAGCATCAAACTGCGAGATCTCATGAACAACAACCCGCTTGCTTGGACAGGCGGCCTAACAATGGCCGCCTTGCCCACAACCAAAACAGTGTGGTGGCGCCAAGCACGACGAAACCCAATAAACGACAACCCCACACCTATAACATTGGCCTTGCCTGCGATGAGAAACAACCATCCAACCACCTTCCGTCTTCTCAACTTCATGCTTGGTGGCCCTCCAACCTTCTCATGTAGATTCGATGATATCTTCATGGGGTCCCAACCTTCCCCGGGAATTCTCCAATTAACAGACTGCTCCACATTTCCGAGGAAGACCCAAGGCCGACAACATTTGCAAACGAGCGAGTCGAGGAGCAATCAACAAGAACATGGACAACTTTCGAGACAACATCGGACTGCGAGATCTCACGAAGAACAACTCACTTGCTTGGGCAGGTGGCATGACAATGGTCGCCCAGCCCACAACCAAAACAACGCGATGGCGTTGTGCACGACGAATCCCAATAACCGACAACCCCATACTTGTAACATTAGCCTCACTTGCGATGAGAAACAAGCGTCAGACCACCTTCTCAACTTCACGCTTGGTGGCCCTTCAAGCCCTCTCCTCTCCGAGTTTGGCAACCCTCCTCCAAGCCTCCTCACCCTCCAATGAAGCCTCTTCCTCTTGCGCCTATCCATCTAGGGGTCTGACTCTTTCACAAAGAAAGTATATTACAAATCCTATATATGAAACTAGGATGTGAGGGGTGAAGAGAGCATCAATCCTTATTATGTCACTACTACTCGCACTGACATCTCCTTTGATGTAAATTAGGGGAGTTAATTCAGGCCAAAAATATTAAGAGCACTGGGATACTTCAATGATGATCACGAGACACTTGGTCTGTTTCAGGAAAATGACTCCTTTGTACATGCCGCAAATATCTTGATGTTGTGGCTAATTTTGATATTGACTATGCAAGATGCCCCAATGACAAAAAATCTACAATGGATTTTTGTACCTAAATTGGTGGTAATTCAGTAATATGGAGAAGCAAACTGCAGTCGTTCATTCCATTGCAGAATCTGAATATTGGAAAATAGCCCAAACTACCACTAAACTAATGTGTGTTAAGTTTGTGCTTAAGGATCTACACCAACCAGACCATATCCCCATGATGATGTGTTGTTACAACTCTGATGCTATGTTCACTGCAAATAACCATACTTTCCATGAACGTACCAAATACGTGGAAGTAGATTGTCATTACACATTAGGACAAATCATGATTGAATTTGTCTTCTCAAAAGAACAAACAGTATGTGTTCAACAAACCACTAAGATGTTCCCTCTTCATTAGATGCATTCCAAACTGAGCATGATGGACACCTATGATCTAGCTAGAGGGCAGGTATTAAAATCTGTTTTATATTGCAAAGGTTGTTCTCTATTTTTTGGTAATTATAACTTTCCTTACTCTATAAGGAAGAGATAACCAACTTGAACAGATGAATTTTTTTCTCCTAAAACATTAAGACAGAAAAAAACTAAATTCAACCTCTGGAGAAACGAGATGCTGATTATCTGCATTGATGAACTTCGACCATGGTTTCCTGCTGTGCCTGAAGGAGAAAAAACAGCACATTCAACAAGATACTGAAATGGCTATAAATCCTCAATCCTGGACGAGTAAAACTGTCATATTTATCATGTTGAAGCATAGAAACAACCATTTTTTTGGAATAGCATTATTATGAATCGTCTTAATTGGTGTCAGAAGCTACAGCACAAATATTGCAAGTTTACCTTCCAACAAGCGCCTCAAGCTGAGGATCAAGATCCAATCGATACTTGTTCAAATAAGCATTCAACTCATCTGTTCCAAGAACCTAACATATCAAATATACAAAATATCAGCTTCAACATAAACCTAGAAAAGACCAATCCAAAACCAAAAAAACTCCTGTAATATTAAAAAACATCAAAACACAGCATGAAGATTTTCTGTGCTTGAGCACTCAAGCCTATTTTTGTATAGTGATATCCCATTGAACAATTATATAGTAGACCAATAAGGATATGGACACAAACAAAGCCAATTTTTGTATAGAGATATCCCATTGAACATATATAGTAGACTTCAACTCCGTAAACAATGCTCGCACCATTATTTTATATAGTTAAAGCTTCTGGCATCAATTTCTACCTTCTCATTTCCCAAACCCTAATTATATAGATTTATATAGTTTCAATTCAATTCTACATTAATAGTTGATTTAGCCAGATAGAAAGATTTTCTGTTGCCTATTCCTGCTCAATTGGTGGATGTTTTCTGACGCGAGGAGACTGCGAATCAACGTGATTACATGTGCGATGTTTGTGCAGTGGCTTTCTGAGGAGATTTTGACTAGAACTCTCAAGCATCTTCGCCACTCCTAGCATTCTTTCTTGATTTTTATAAGCATCGTATATCTATTGGTATCAATTATGCCCTCTCTTCACATGAGCTATAGAGTTTGAATCGAAGAAAAAGAAAAATGAGTCCTAGTTTAAGGCAGATACTCAGGCAAGTTGTAATTATACCTACAATTCGAAGAATCAAGAATACCACATGCCTCGCTTCTATTCAAGACTTGGCTGAGACTCCATGGGTCTATGCTTCTGAACCTCAAATCAAAACTATATAAAAGAACTTCACTAGGTTAGGTCTCACATTGCTTATCCACTTTACTTTGCTCACGCATTTCCAGAAGCAGTATTAGGAACAACGAATCTCTTGATAAATGGATCCATTTTGCGAGTTTTTTTATTACGGGTAGTTCCTACAAAGGACCAGACTAATGGCGTATATAATACTTGAATTAGCGATGTAGATGCTACAAGTTCATAAGGAGAGGAGAAATGGGACTTCCCTCGCCTGACTCTCACTCGCCAAAGAAGTGAGAGGTGCAGAGCAGGTGGGACCAAGTGTGGGGAATCACACACTGTTTCGTCGGAGGTCCAAGAACCAATAACGCGTAAACCATGTCAAACAGCGACCAATCAATATCCGAACACCACGGATTCGAACTTCTCCCAAAATCGTTTCCAGTGTGAAAAAGTTGCCTTCCCTACCCATTCTCCTATCTTCTCTGCTTTCAACCTGACTCACAGCACATGCATCAGCAACATTCTCTGGAAGAGGCAGATAACCACTTTGCATGTACTAGACCACAATGTGCACATGTTAGTCAACAAACCAGTTAGATGTGGGATGCAAACGGATGATTATCCTTATAATTTAAAAATCCGGATATAGTTAGATAAAAAGATTTTATCTTGTGGATTTTGAAAATCGCTAACCATATCCTTAAATATGGATATGGAAATCGATAATCATGATTCAGATACAAATATTTAACAAAAGAATACAGATTTTCTATTTATAATAAACGCCCCCTAACACATATAGACAGAAAGAATGTTTTACATGGTGGAAAATTGAAGGCCGACTACACCTGAACTGCATAAAGTACAACTATAACGGAAAAAAAGAGTAAAATAATGTGCCAAATGAAATGACTTGTATAAAATATAATTAAATAGCACAAAGATATATATATATATATATATCTTCCTTAACTGAAAATGACTTAAAAGTGCAAAATATTGCAAACGTAAGATCAGTGATACATATATACTAAAATCCATAACCTTCATCTTCCCGTTGCATGCATGATTGCAATCAACTGTTCTCCACTCCACCTCAACAGACCTATGCACAACTGCCACTGCTGCGAAGTTCAAGCCCCAAAACTAGTTCCCCATGCTTAAACTAATTTCCCCAGTGTATATTATTGCTTTTACATCCTTCTATCTCTCAGTTTGTTGTTACAGATAGACCCCCTTTATACTGGAGCTTTTTTTTTCTACAGACTTTCTTGTGATACTTGCCAATTCACATTTCTTTAGTTGAAACTGAATAGTAGCGCATTCGGAGTTCTGTTTCGGGCATTAAATGATATTTCCACATTTATCACTGAATTCGAAGGTTCTATCTAAATTAAATTAGCATTAAATTTGATGACTGAATAATTTGCAACTAAAAAGAAACAACAAACTTTCAAATAAACAGACTGCCTCCTAAACTTATGTGGCATATAACAAAGATATTACAATATAGTGACTGATTATCCTCACAGGAGAAATAAAAAAGAAAACACAGCGACTCAATATATTAATAAAAGACAATAAATAGCTGTTGTCTTGCATGAGAGGAACCATCAAGACATAATCTACCATTCCACATGCCAAATTGGCTTGCAAAGGCTTAGGGAAAGACAACGCGTTCTTATTTGGGGGCCGAGAAGAAACTGGACTAGAATTATTTAAAAAAAGAGAGAGAATTTTAACTCACTTCGATTTTATTTGATCAAACCCGATATGCTTAACAGCTGGTGGTGATATAAGTGCAGGATAACAAGGATTTGATGTATGATGTTTTTAAAGAAATTTGATATATATAATATTCTGTGCAATAACATAAGAAGCAGTAGATAATGGCATGATCAGGAGATCGCGTGAACTTTTTATGAAAGAATTGCATGATAGATGCAGAAGGAAAAAAATTGATTGATTAACGAGAGGCCCTAGGGTTCTCTTATATAGGAGAGGAACATGTTGAACAAATTACAAGAAGAAGATAAAATAAATAGATAATATGAAAAACAATAAGGAAGATAACTCATATCTCAACACTCCCCCTCAAGCTGGAGCTTAGTTATCGATCTGGCTCAACTTGGAACATCTCTGATAAGGCCCTTTAGCTAGGGCCTTAGCAAAAACATCTGTTGTCTAATCTCCAGAGCTGACATGAGTAGTAGCAATAAGACCCTTCTGTATCATGTCACGAGTGTGGTGACAGTCCACTTCTATGTGTTTGGTCCTCTTATGAAAAGTTGGGTTGTTGGCAATGAAAAGAACAACCTGATTGTCATATTGGAGGAGTATGGGAAGAGGTACCTCTGTAGTCAGGTCAGTAAGAACAGATCTGACCCACATCATCTCCGTACTAGCCTGACCATGATCATGTATTCTGACACAGCACTCAATCTGGCAATCACGATCTGCTTCTTGCTCTTCCAAGAAACCAGGAATGTCCCTATGAACACAGCGAAGTACGAAGTAGACTTCCTATCCTTTGGACACCCAGCATAATCGGCATCTGCACATGTTGTAACTGAAAGAGATGTATCTCTGCAGAAAAGAAATCACGTACCTGGTGAAGTCTTCAGATACCTCAAAATCATAATCCATATGTGTTTGTCCGGGCTGCTCCATAAACTGACTCACTTTGCTCACGACAAAGGATATGTCAAGCCTGGTAATAGTCACATATAGTAGCTTGCCAACAAGCTCCATGTACCTCCTCTTGTCGACCTCCTGAGTGTCATCATCATATAGCTTCGTGCTCAGGCCAATAAGAGTAGTGGCAGATCTGGAATCTGCCATGCATGTCTTTGAAAGAAGTTCTGTAACGTGCTTCCTTTGGGTCATCACAAGACCTCGCTGGCTCCTGGCAAACTCTAGTTTAAGAAAGTAACATAAATTACCGAGGTCCTTGGTCACAAATTGCTGACCTAGGATGTCCTTGGCACTCTGAATACCCTACTCGTCACCCCCTGAAATAATATCATCAACGTAAACAAAAATGACAATAGTACCTCTCTAGGTCCTCTGCACAACTAAAGATGTAGATGGAGGTGGTGGTACGACAGTAGGAGGTGAAGGCATGTAGATCTCATCATCAGAGTCAAATAGGGTTAGTTTGTCACCTGTAAGAGAAAAATACATGACAGACTCAAAGAAAGTAACGTCAGCACTGACAAAGTATTTCTGCCCAAGTGAATCAAAGCAATGGTACCCCTTCTGGGTACGAGAGTAGCCGCCAAAAACACACTTGACAGCTCTAGGAGAGAGTTTGCCACGACCTGGAGAGACATCATGAACAAAAGCAACTGAACCGAATATGTGAGGTGTAAGGGAAAAAAGATCCTTCTCGAGACATGCAATCGAGAAAGAAATCTTCTCTCCCAACACAGACAAAGCCATGCAGTTCACTAGATAACAAGCCGTGAGGAGAGCATCGCCCCAGTAGGCGTGAGAAGCACGACTCTGTATCAACAAGGTTCGGGTCACATCAAGTAACTGATGTTGTTTCTGCACGGAAACACCTCCTGTTGGGATGTATAGGCACATGAGGTCTGGTGAACAAAGCCAAGAGATCTAAGAAGTCAGAAAGTTGTAAGGTGCAGAACTCTAAAGCATTATCAGAACGAATATATTTGACATTGGCAAAAAAAACGTCTTTATCTCATTAATATAAGATTTGATCAGAGATCCAACCTTAGACATATTCTTCAATAAAAAGGCCCAGAAAAGTATAGAAAAATCATCGAGGACAACAAGATAAAAACAGTGTCTCTGATGATCAGGAACCCAACTCTGACCCTAGATATCTAAATGAAGGAGCTCAAATAATTGAGAACTGCTCCGAGACTTTGATGGCATGGAAAGGAGGAACAGTGGTGCTTCCCAAGCTGGCATGCCTTACACTGGAAGGAGGAGCTCGTGGAAATCTGAGGGAGAACATAACATAGCTTCTATAGAGGAAGGTGCTCAAAATGAAGGTGTCATATATATGGTGAGATTGGTCCAATAGGTATAGTAGAAACGCCAACATGAGAAGGTTGGACCAGTCTGTAGAGTCCCCACTGCTCAGGGCCAAATCCAATCACCCTACCCGTGAGTATGTCCTGAAACACAAGAGACGTTGAGTCAAAGATGACACAACAATGCAGATCCTTAGTAATCTGACTAATGGAAAGTAAATTCATCTGAAAGCCAGGAGCATATAAAACATTCTGAAGATACATGGACGACGTCAAATGCACCTCCCCCTATAGTATAATGTGTAAGTGGTCGCCATTAATAATGACAACACATCTATCAGGTGGTATGGTCCTATAAGACCTCAGTTGTACTATGTCTCCATACAGATGATGGGAAGCACCAGAATCAATAATCCACTCTGTCATATGTGTGCCATTACCACCAATGAAAGCATAAGCGATACCTGAGGAGCTCGAAGAGGCTCGAGCTGTGGTTGTGGTATCTGTAGTGGTGGTTCTTTCAATAGGAGTCATGATCTCTCGAATATGAGAGATGATATCATCCAGGTGAGGATCGACCTGGGAAGCAAGTGTATTTGAAGGCTCAATCTGTTTTGTTGTGCGACCAGAAACAGGGATACCATGCTTCTGGTAGCATGTATCCTCTACATGTCCCGGTCGACGACAAAAGGTGCAAAGGCCACGCAGACGTCCATCGCCTCTGCCACGAGGGGTGCGTCCTCTAAATTAGGCCATCCCTCCTCAGCCATGAGAAACAACCATAGCAAACGAGGGTTGAGGAGTGTCCATATGAGGCATGATAATCCAGTTGAGATGGCTATAGGCCTCCTCCATGGGAGGTACGGTAGCTCCAGTGAGAAGCTGAGTATGCGCTGCATCATACTCTGTATCAAGACCAGCCATGAAAACTCCAACCATCGTGGAGTTCCTATATGCCTTCTATTGCTCAAGAGATGTCATAATAGGCATATAGCTATGAAGGTTCTCATGCCACGGAGTGAACTGTAGTACACGTGTAGAGGACAACCATTCTGCTTGGCCTTGTAGATGCCAAACTGTAGCTGAAGAATCTTGGTCTCATTCTTCGTTTGAGCACAGGTGAAAGCAAGAGTATCCCACATCGCCTGGCAGGGGGCTGGTTCAGAATATCATTGGTTGTCTCTGTGGTGAGGGTCCCACATAGCCAACACGCGCATACATGACATCTTGCTTCCAAGAAGCAGTTGCCCCAGTCTTATCAGTTGGCTTTGGATCTGTTAGGATGTACTCCTTGTTGTAGCACTGCATGAGGGTGAGAAACTGCATGAACCACAACTCATACTTGGTCCCATCCATCTTAGCGATGGGGGTTGGGTCCTTGAAGGCTCTGGACGAAAAAATGCCACCCTTGTTCTCTGACATGATGATGAAACGGTCGAACAACGAAACTCAACTGGGGAGTAGACCAATATAAATGAGTATACACAATCATATGGAGGATTGGTTGTACGTGTAGACTCATACAACCATCCTCGTCAATCTACGTTGTTTGTCAGGGCCAGAAAACGTGATTTATATGTCTGAAATCACGTTTTCCGATCAAATTCAGATCGGTTCAGACCGCAGAACGACTTGCAGAAGTGCACGAAGGTGCACAGGAGGGTCGACGAAGACTCGGGTGATCGATACAGCGGCCGGGAAGGCCTGGACGGTTAAGGTGGCGGCTTAGGGAAGGTTGGGATGGCGGCTGGAGGGGTCTGGAAGGCCAGGGCAATGGCCTAGTCTGGTTTGGGCGGCGGTCGGACAATTGTCGAAGGTGGTGGGTGACAGCCTGGGCGACTGTCGAAGGTGCCTGGGCAGCGATCGGGGATGGCTTGGGCAACGGTCGGACTGTTGTCGAAGGAGGGCGGCCTGGCGGCGACAGCCTGCAATGGGAGTGGCGAGGATAGGGTTAGGGTTTGGTGGAATATGGGAACTCCGGTTCAAGGCCTTAAATTTCGGATTTCGAATTCGTTTCGGCAAGTATGGAAAGAGAAATTCAGTGGAATTTTGATGGAATTTCGGTGAAATGGCCAGAAATTGGGGAAATTACTTGAAAACTCCTTTTTTAAATAACAATTTCTAATATTCTTTAACTCAATAAATGAGATAGAAAAAAAGTTTTTTTTTGCTAATAGTAAGATATTAATATGATTTATTACATTAAATTTCCATCCAATCGTCACAACCAACAGTCAAACGGTAGTACGTTGTTCAAAACCAGAACCAAATTTCGAACCGTAAATAGAAGCTATTGGTTTCTCCTCTTGAACATAAGAGAATGGTGACGCGTGAGCACCTCTTCAATAAGAATGAGGTGACATATATGATAACTACTAATTAAAACATATATATCAAAATAAAGAAAAACAAAATAAAAGTTATTTGATTAAAACTTTAATTTAATCTTAAATATTATGTCTACTGATTTGATTTGGATTTAGATTTATATTATATCTAACTGATTTGGTTTGGATTTAGATCTATAATATAGAAATAGTGTAAATCACTCTAACAACTCAACACATTAGTGAATAAATAAGTGAAAATTCATTAATATATGCAAATTTCGATGAAAGCGAAGGGTAAATTATCCTATTTTTGTTGTTTTGCCGAAATGTGTAATTTCAATGGAATTTTGATGAAATTTCATTCACATTTCGCTGAAATTTCGTTGAAATCCTGGAAAAGAAAATAAGGGAGCATTTCCATTTAGGTGACCTAAAGAAATGAAAATTTTAGAGAATTTCGGTGGAATTTCATTAAAATTTGAGGCCATGCTCCGGTCTAGGATCGTTGCTCAGATATCATGTAGAAGGAAAAGAACTGATTGATTAATGAGAGGTCCTAGGGTTCTCTTATATAGGAGAGGAACTTGCTGGGCAAATTACAAGAAGAAGATAAAATAAACAGATAATATGAAAAACAATGAGGAAGATAACTCATATCTCAACATTAGAAAAATCTAAACCATGTCGACTATCATCTGACAATTTTCAAATTATGTTAATTGTCAATAAAAATATGAACGAGGGCTTTAGATCACACATATTTCAACTATAAACATGTTGGGAGAAAACAATAACTTGCTTATTCATGAGGCCCTAGGGTTCTCTTATATAAAGGAGAGACATGTTGGGTAAATTACATAGAGGATGGAAAGAATAGACAAAACATAAAAGACACATAAGATAAATAATATCTCAACAATCTCCCTCAAGTTGGAGCGTAGATATCAATCATGCTTAGCTTGGAATAGCATATCTGGAAAAATCGTCTGAGTAGGGATTTGGTGAGCACGTCTGAGTAATGCTTGGGTGAACCCACGTGCCACAAGTCTCGTCCTGTAGCGATCTACGCCATTTGCTTAGTGCTTTACCGTAGACACCCACTTGCATCCAAAACCAGATGCTCATGTAGGAGCTTTAACAATGCTCCAAGTGTTAAGCGACTGTAGCGCGAACATCTCCTCCTCCATGGCAAGATGCCACTGACAGTCATGTATGACCTCCTGATATATCTATGGTATCTCCACTGCATATAGTGTCACGGCAAATCTCGTGAAGTCCTCTGAGAGTCTGCTCATGGTGACATGAGCTGCAAGAGGATATATCGCGCAAATATGTCTCTGCTTCCCCAGAGAAATAAGCAAATCTAGATCATCTGCCATCTGATGAACATGTAAGCTACCCTCCTGAGAGGGCACCTGCTCATCTTGTAAAGAATCATGCTGCATAGACAACTCAGTAGTGTCATCAGTAGAAATAATGTGTTCATTACATACATAGGACATACAGAATGATGGGGAAGGCCCATGAGCAGGGGGACAGTGTGAGACATGCGAGTAAACACACGTGGCAAAAACTGAGTCAAGGTACTGGGTGGCAGTCCAGGGACAGCCACAGAAACATGTGTAGGTACTGGAGGTGGTGGAGGAGGCAGAATAGGTATTGAAGGTGGTGCAACTGTAGGATGAGACGTGTATACCTCCTCACCAGAGTAAGATGAAGTCAACATGTCACATGTAAGAGAGAAATACATAACAGATTCAAGGAAGGTCACATCAGCATTGACAAAATATTTTTGCCGAAGCAGATCAAAACAACGATCTCTCTTCTGGGTCCGAGAGTAGTCAACAAAGATACACTTGACAGCTCTAGGTGATACCTTGTCATGACCAAGCATTAAATTGTGAACAAAGACCATACAGCCAAATACTCTAGGTGTAGGGAGAACATGTCCTCGACAAACACAATCGAGAAAAGAATAGTTTCTTCTAAAATCGAAGGTGGCATAGGGTTCATCAAGTAACACGCTATGATGACCGCATCACCCCACTAAGAGTGAGGAGCACGACTATGAATCAAATGGGTTCAGGTCACATCAAGTAAATGACATTGTTTGCGTTCGACAATACCGTTCTGTTGGGATGTGTACGCACACGAGGTGTGGTGTACAATGCCAAGAGATCTAAGGAACTCGGATAGTTGTAAAGTGCAGAACTCTAAGGCATTATCAGATTATAAGATGCCAAGAGATCTAAGGAACTCGGATAGTTGTAAAGTGCAGAACTCTAAGGCATTATCAGATCGCAAATACTTGACATTAGCAGAGAAAATATTCTTTATTTCATTAATAAAGGTTTTAATGACAAACACAGCTTCAGACTTATTTTTTAACAAAAAAACCCAAGAAAGTCTACAATAGTCATCCACAACAAGATAAAAGCATTGTCCTAGTAATCAGGAACACAACTCGGACCCCAAATATCTAAGTGAATAAGCTCAAATAAGTGAGTGCTACAACTATGACAACCAGGAAAAGAAGAACGATGATGTTCCCAAGCGGCAAGCCTCGTACTGAAAGGAAGATCGCATGAAAATCTGTGGGAGGACATGACACAGTGTTTACAGAGGAAGTAGCCAAAACAAAGATGCGAAAAGTACAGTGAGACTGGTCCAGTACGAATAGTAAAGGCACCAGCATGAAGAGGTTAGACCAGTTCGTGGAGCCCCCATTGCTCATGACCACATCCAATCACCATACACGTGAGCATGTCCTGAAACACAAGAGATGAGGGGGTTAAAATGGCACGACAATGCAAATCCTTTGTGATCTGATTAATAGAAGCAAGTTCATCTGAAATCATGGGTTAATAAAACATTCTGCAGGCGCATGGATGGCGTCAAATATACCTCCCCATGTCATGTGATGGGTAAGTAAACCTCATTCGTAATGATGACACATCTACCAAGGGGTATAAACCTGTAAGAACTGAACTGGGCTCCGTCCCCGTACATATGGTGGGAAGCACCAGAGTCCATGGTCCACTCTGTCATATCTGCCCTGCTACAACCGGTAAGCATATGTTATACCTGAGGAGCTTGAAGAAGCTCTAGCAACAATTGCAACATCTAAGGAACTTGTAGTGGTGCCGGCAACATGAGCCATGGTCTCCTGTATACGTGAGACAATATCATCAAGGCATGGAACTGTCTAAGGAGCCGAAGTGTTTGAAGGGTCAATATGCACCGCCACTCGAGCAAATGCGGGGTATCCATGCTTCTGATAGCATGTACACTCGAAGTGTTCTGGTCCTTCTGGATGACAATAGTAGGTGCAGGAGCCACGTTGACAGCTACCTCCTCTGCCATGGGGACCATGCCCTCTGAACTACATAGAATCACCCATGTCACGAGATGCAACCATCGTTGAGGAGGTCTGTGTCGTGGCAGCGGGTGGGATAAGAAGCATGGTGAGGAGACTGTAAACCTCCTCCATGGGAGGTACAGTCATTCCTGTAAGGAGTTATGCACGTGCGCCTCATATTCTGGATCCAAGGTTGCCAAGAAAACTTCAACCATCGTGTAGTTCCTCTAAGTCCTTTGTTGCTCTGTGGAAGTAGTAACAGTCATGAAGTTGTCATGCTTCTCAAACATGCATCGAAGCAACGAGTAGAAGGTATGCAGAGGATGTTAGGCAGCGTATATGTCGAACTGAAAACTGAAGAATCTTGGCATCGTTCTTCGCTTGGGCATACATGGTTGCTTGAATATCCAACATCGCCTAGAAGGCTGGCTCACAACATCATTGGCAATCTCTGGGGTGAGTGTCCTAGAGATCCAAACACGTATGTGTATGTGTCATCTTGCTTCTACGAAGCATTATCATCGGTCTTATCCGACGACTCGGGATTTGTCAGAATGTTTTCCTTGTTATCGCACTGCATTAGGGCCATAAATTGCATGAACCACAACTCTTAGTTGGTCCCATCCATCTTCACGATGAGAGCCAGACCCTTAAAGGCACCAGATGCAAAGAAAACATTGCCCTTGCTCTCTAACACGATGAGAAAAAATGCTAAAACAAAACTCGACTGGGGAGAAAGACTGGTCTACACGATCATTTAGCGGATTGGTTGCACGTGCAGACTCATACAACCACATCAATAATTGACCAATGCTAGGGCCGGAAAATGTGATTTTGAAGTCTAAAATCACGATTCTCAGGCAAAATTAGGCAGTTTCAGACTACAGTTTGGCGACCGAGACGAGGTAAGACGTCCACGGGGGTCGTCAACAGCATTGGAAGAGGTTGGACGGGGTTGGCGACGGTGTTGGAGCACGTCAGCTACGGTGTTGCGGTGCCACGAAGGAGACGACGACAGTGGTGTGCAGCAGTGGCTACCGGCTACAACAGCGAGTGACTGCGGAGGTGCACAGTGCGAGGAGCAGCCGCGTGGGTGGTGGCGACACGCACATGGCTACTACGTGAGAGGCGGCGACACTCGCGGATTCGTCGCGATGAAGGAGGGGATCGGCAATGGCGGGTGTGAGAAACGGCGCCCGGCATGAGGGAGGACAAGAGGTAAGGGCAAGGGCACAGGTGGGGTACGAGAACTCTGGTCTATGACCATCGCTCTGATACCATGTTGGAAGAAAACAACTTGCTTATTCACGAGGCTCTAGGATTCTCTTATATAGAGGAGAGACCGTTGGGCAAATTACATAAAGAGGATGGAAAGAATAGAGAATACATTAAAAAAATAAAAGATAAATAATATCTCAACAAGAACCATTGGACATGTAAAACCCCAAACATCCTTTAAATATATCATCCTGATGCCTTCTAATCTCACTTGTCATTACAAGTTCACGTCCAAAATTTATTTTATATGCATATACATGAGCTCTTTTCTACACTCTACGCAGCTTCCAACTAGACCACTTAAGTTATATGTTCATTGCTCACAGGGAGCCTACTCCTTTTTCTCGACACATATATGGGTTAAATGGGGCAACCTCTAGTAGTAGATAACTACCAATGCCTCAGAATATTCCCCCAAGAAAATTAGTCTTATAAAAATATATTATCTAATACAAGGTGCAGGTGTTTCCAATTTCAACTATACCTCTAACTCGCCCATCAAGAGGGTTCAAACTTTGACTATTCATATCGTCGAAAATAGAACATCATTGGTGTAAGTGTTGCATGAATCAGATTGAGTTAAGATTTGTATCACGATATGTTGATTTATATGATCTTCGTCCTTAAAAATTCATTTAAAAAAAGGTATTTTACACAAATAATCCTATATACTTTCGTTATTATGCATTGAACATATGCATAATTCTGAATCACATGTAGAACCCTAGATTATATACTTTCGTTATTATGCATTGAACATATGCATAATTCTGAATCACATGTAGAACCCTAGATAATGACTTCTGTTTACATGCAGGATCCTGCCATTATTTTTGTCACTAACCCAACCACTTATCAAGGTTAATCTAATCCCACATAAATCCAATGGTTGACATTTCTTCTCTATCTCTCTTCTATGTTTGATGATGGAGACATCAAGGTAGGGGGTTCTCTTCTCTAGATTAAAATGATGGTGCTCGAACACTAGTAGTTGATGGAAGTGGAGGGTGGTAGTGCCTTGCCGCATATAAAATTGGAAAATGTGCTTCTTAAACCCATGAGGTTTTTATACTTGCAATTATGCCCTCAACTTTATTCTTTGATTTCATTTAGACCCTTAAAAGTTCCAAAAAAATACATATGGTTCCTAGTACTTCAGAAAATCACTAAAAATGGCAAAAAAATAAAAAAAAATCGTGTAGTCCTAATATGTCTAGAATCTAATGATGCAAGTTTCATTGCCGTTTCAAGGTCATGACCCTAAATCACGATTGCAACATTCAACAGCATGGACCGAATATTCCGTCAATATTCTTGTTGGGGGGCGAATAGAATATTGATGTTCGATCGATATTCGACCGAATCCGAATATCCGGTCGACTATTGCAACATACTACTGATTGTATATTTATTTTTATTTTTTAAAGGTTCCCATTTATCCCTATATCGCCCCAAATGTTAAAGCTCCACATATATAACTTGTTAATTGATCTTTTATATTGGACTCTTATTGATTAATGACCATATATGTTTAAATACATAAGAATATATATACTAGACATAAATTTTATATTTAAATATTTAAAAATACATAAATGGATAATTTCGAATATTCTCATGAATACTTGAATATTCTTTATTCAGTGACCCATCCGGCTAGTTATTGAATACCAACTTCTTCAACATTGACAAAAATAGAAAAATAGGAGTCCACGTTGAATCAATAAGGATAGAAATGCCAACAAAATGAAATAAAAATTCATGCAATAACCGCAAGTCCTAGTGGATCGATTCTCTACTTTACATATATCTCATTCTACTTTATTTAGCTTCTACTTGTAATAAATTTATGTAAAATTCATTGATTCATGTATGTGATTGTGTGCACAACGAAACATGAAACGCGTTCTTAGCACATAAATGTCCTTTTGATTTGGCGGCATTTTGGGAATCGAAACCAGGTCATCTGAGTGATCAACTAGCAGTTGACGTGAAATTATTGTCGAAAAACTAAACAATCTCGGCAATTGCCCCTAACTTTTTTAAGAAAAAAACAGGCTCGTAACCACCAACAAATTCTCACCAAGTGACTATAATACAACTACATTCTACAAAATAAATCAAATGTGTGATACGATACAACAAAAAAATCACTTGTCAACACCTCACCTCTCATACTTCTTCCGGTAATGTAAATTACTGTGATTATCTTCTCCAACCTACATATCGTGGCTTTTCTCCACAATCATGTCCTTATCAATGATGCCATGTGACTCATGCCCTTGAGTACAACCCCCCTCTCACCTTAGGCCTTCTCCCACTTTTCCGATTTCCATGCACCATCACCCTTCACAACTTGAAGAATCGCTTCATCTCCCACCCCCTCTACAATTACTTTAGATTTTCACCTCCCTCCCTCACAACAAGGTTCAACAATGTGCTCTTAACAATCGACCACCATTTAAGGTGGGTCCGAATTTGGGACACCACCCTACCCTTTCAAAAAAACAATCGAACAATCAAATCAGATTTTTGATTGATATAAAACTCAAAGCACCCTCTAAAATCTAAACAAAGATGATCTCCACTGTAGTAATAGCTTTGCAGTTGTCTCTAACACTAGCAAGCATGAAAAAGAGTTTCACTCTAAAAATAGTTGTCACCAGGTAAGGAGATGTTGACGGACCCCTATAATCTTACAAGGCCAAGGGCAAGGAAGCACAAGTTGAATAAATGAGAAACAAGGAGGTGATGGTCTATTGATATAAGATTAAAGTTTGAGAAAAATATGCCAAGAAAGAAGAGAAGGCACATCGAGAGCATAGTCGTTGAATGTTGAACTAGCATCCCTTGAATGAATGATTTTAAAATGTACTAAGCCTTCTCCCACTATAAGTAGTGGTCGGCTACATGGATTCTTGCTCAAATCCATGTCGAAAGATTGGACTATTTTTTACGATGACCGTTGACTACCTAACGCAACCTCTGCAAGAGTGGGTTTGAACCTTGGTCTTTGGTGTCGTAGACACATTGTACTACCACTAGACCATTAAGTGGGTATTGCTAAATAAATTAGAAAGTAATCCATAACATGGTATTGCTAAATAACTTGTTTCTTAGATCTATACAAGTAATTAAAATGAAGGATTTTTAAACGTGCATATTTCAATACTATATCAATAATGTGTGTGCCCCCAACTATTTCATAATTACAATGTGAACCATCTAGAAACGCTCTAAAATTAGCATGAGTGACGTTGTCGTTAACCTCCACATGTCAAATCATTGTGTGGATTGGATGATTATGTTGGTGACTAAGTGGATGTAAGTCAGGTGGGTCCTAAATGTGAAGCCACCATGTGTGATGTAACCCCTGGTTGGTATAATAATCAAAAGATGAAAATCCAATAAAATAATTTATGAACCAATCCTTAAACAAAAAATTTGTCATTCTCATCTTCTTCATCCCCCCATACATACCTCAGACGAGACCCGCCCACATGCCTACATCACCTCCTCCCCCCCCCCCACCAAATGAAGTAGCATAGCACTGAGTTGATGATGTCCTCGTGCTTTTCATCCTCTCAGTTCCATCGGAAGTGCTCTCTTGTTCTCATCCTCTTTCTATAGTACATCTCATCCTCCATCCCCACCATTGCCATCCTCACTTATGGCGTCTCATACTCTACCTCGACACAATCATTATCTCCAACTTCCACATCACATTCCCAAACAACAAATCTACCACCGCGTCAATCAACCACTACCACAGGAATGTGCCAA
This sequence comes from Ottelia alismoides, assembly GCA_037367405.1. NCBI lineage: Eukaryota > Viridiplantae > Streptophyta > Magnoliopsida > Alismatales > Hydrocharitaceae > Ottelia > Ottelia alismoides. Next base: position 648,231 of record JAZKJV010003471.1, read on the forward strand.
ACCCTCAATATGCCTTGACTCATCCAAACCTCTTCCGGTAGAAGAACGGGTAGAATATGATGCTCAACATCTCATCCCCCGATCCACTTCAAGATCCGAAGGAAAGAAATGATCTATAATGGCTTGATGACATCATAAAACGCAAGGGGTGAAGGGGAGCATGGGTTGACATGTCAACAAACTAGCATTTTTCTCCTGACATCCTTTGTATTTTCGCAACTTGCTGCACAATTTCGAGGCAGATTTCGACGATATGTCGATGTTATTTTGCTGACATGTCATCGATATATCACCGATATATCGTTTCGTCAAGTCATCAATGTTGGCAAAATCGATATTTAAGACCGTAGAGGGGAGTCCCTTGTTATGGGGAGGGGTTATGGTTTCATACAAGTCGATAAGGTGAGGTCAATGTAGGGGACAACGAGGTAGTTGGAAGCGGGAAAAGAAGAGGGGATTTGGAAGTATTTTTCATGGAGCTTGAGGAGGTTGCAATCATATTCAACTTTGATGGCATTAGTAGTCGGCCATGAATGTGGTTCCAAATTGGGAGGTCAATGCAGAGAGTGTATATGATGTGGGCAAGAAGGTAGTGCTTGTACTCAAGTGGGGATGCGAGTAGAAGAGGGTATTGTCGAGGCCAGAGGTGAGGAAGGGGTTGAGGAAGAGGAAGCAGTAGAAAAGGTCGACAAAAGTTCTAGGTGAGGATGTAGGCAAAAGATCTAGAGTTATTGGAATAACATGTTGTAGATGGTGGAGAAGAGAGGGGAGAGAAACAGGGAGGAAATAGGCAAAAAGGTAAAGAAGGTTGGCAAGGAGGAAGATGAAGAGGGGGATGAAAAGAACAATGATAAATTAAATTTTAGTTCAAAGTTTGTTTCATATAAAATATTGCACTTTAGTCGTTTAACCCACTTAAATGGTATGGTGGTGGTGTAGTGTGCCTACCACTCGAAAAAACATGGTTCAAATCTCCCCTTGTGGGGGTTGTGTTAAGTAGTCGACAGCCAGCATAAAAAATAGCCTAATCTTTCAAAATCGATTTGAGCAAAAATCCATGTAGCCAAGTGGGAGAAGGCTTCGCCATTTTTAGTCATTTGACCATTATCCAAAATCACTTTCACGTACAGGTTAACAGCAGGAAAACAAGTGCTAATACAGAGGATTTATAGGTATCACAATGTAATTACAAAATAGGCAATGAAGCGAGTATATTAGCAAAGTTCAAAAGACACGTGTAAAAATCCTATGAAATTAATAGGTGAACCATGATCTTTCAATTTCTTTCATAATCATTAGGACACAAGAAAAATAAGATCACCATTTGCAATTTTGGAATATATATTTTACCAATATTAAGTTCTACGAGGGTTCTTCCGATTGGCGTCCGGAAGTGGATGGAGGCTTTGATGTGTCTTCTCTTCTGGTCGTCATCCCTTAAATACAGATGAATTACGTCGGTTGACTGGGAGTTGGTGACAACACCTACCACAAAAGGTGGCCTGGGAGTACGGCATTTGAGAGATATGAATGAGGTTATGATTACAAAGTGGGTAATGAGGATATAGGGAGATGGAAATGATCTGGTGACCAAGCTTATTAGACCAATTTATGGGGTTTATTCTAGCTTGTGTGTCCAAGGTGATGATGCGTCCTCGCCAATCACTTCCTAACGAGGTGTTACTCAATTCTTCTGGATGTAGTGACTAATGCAGTCAATTCTAGGAGATGATACAGAATTTTGCTTTTGGAAGGATGATTGGTCGGAAGAAGGAGCGTTCTATGACATGTATCCTAGGTTGTTTGTGTCATGGCCTCAAATTTCAGCGAAATTCGATCGAATTTCTGTCGAATATCGATATCCAGTCGAAATCGAAATTCGACCGAAATATGGGGGTCCTAGTACAAAAAATGACCGAAATGATTGAAATTTCAGTCAAAATTCAGCTGAAATTCTGTTTTAGTCGATACCGAAATGGTGACCGAAACCGACATTTAGGGCCTTGGTTTGTGTTGGCCCAGGATAGAGATGCTAGCGTGGCGGATGTTTGGTCGGGGGTTCTTGGACACCTGTATTTGCAGTAGAATTTGCGGACCAGAGAGTAGAGGAGTTTCTTAGCCTTTCGGACGGGCTTGCTAGGTTGGAGGAGCCATTTAGTGGGAGGGATTCATGGTGCAGAGAGATGGATTTTTCTCAGTCAAGAAGGCTTACAGTGTGATTTCTGGTACTTTGATGGGTGCGAAGGAGATTGCTCGGGACTGTGCTACGATCTGGAAGTGGGAGATCCGTGCTCGGATATGGATTTTCCTATGGTTGTTATGGAGAGGGAAAACCATTAATGGCATTAAGAGAGCTAGATTTTTTCTTGGGTGGAGGAGACTTGCAGTGGTCTGCCACCCAAATGACCAAGGTTCAAATCCCCCCATGTGGGGGTTGCGTTGCGTTAGGTAGCAGACAACCAACGTAAAAAATAGTCAGATTTTTCAACATGGATTTGAGCAAGAATCCATGTAGTTGACCCTACTTAAAAGTGGGAGAAGGCCTCGCCATTTTTGGAGGAGACCTACAGTAAGTGTGGTGAAGCAGCTGAAGATATTGATCACATGTTTTTTCAGTGCCCTGGTTCGAAAGAGGCATGGAGGACTGCTGAATTTTTATGTATTCAGTGGGGTGATATGGATTCCTTTTGGAATTCTTTATGCAAAGATTGGACAGGGTCGACAGAAGAAGGAAGATCTGTGCCCTCATTTGGGCCATCTAGCTACCTAGAAATCGTGTCATTTTCAAGGGTGGGATTTTTTTTTGTTAGAATGTTATTGAGCATGGCAGAGCTCTGTTTGAAATTTGGCGCTTGTAAAGTTGTGTTTTTATACACCTTTTAATATATATATAGGGAAAAGGGATGCTAAGCCCCATGTGCAGCAAACTCACTGCACCCGAGTTCTCCACCGTCGGATTAAGCCATCTTCAACGGTCGGATGAAGGGGTCCAAAGCCCCAGCCCTCTCTCCCAATCCTGCACCCTCTCATCCCCCGCACCTACTGGAACGAGAGAAAAACCCATCAGCCGCTCCAGACTCCCTCACCTCCAACCTCCGCGGCGTGCACGCGACTCCCACCTTCCAGCCTGCGGCGCGCACGACCTCTCCCAACCGGGTGCTCTCCCCCTCCGTGCTCCCCACCGCCCCCTCCCTCCAGCCTTCATCGCACGCGCATCCCTTTCCCCTCCAACTTCCACGGCACGCGCTTGCGGCCTCCTCCAGGCTATGTCGCACATGCTTGCAACTTCCTCCAGCCTAAGCTGCACGCGCGCCCCATCCCCTCCATCTTTCTCCTCACGCACTCACGACCTCCTCTAGCCTCTGCTGCACACACATGTGGGATCTCGTCCTGCTTCTGCTCCAGGCACTCTCATGCTCGTCCGTCAGTCCCTCACACAGAATTGATGTTTATGGAGTGAATACACAATCAGATAATGATGCATCCGCATCCCATTTGTTATTATAATCGATATGTACATACTTTGAATGTGTTGTGACCATTATAATTCCATGCCTTTCCATCCCAGTTCTCAAAATCTCACTGTAATGGAATCCTGCTAGTGAGAATGAGTATGTGGTTTCCATGCTAGTGAGAATGAGTATGTGGTTTCCATTCCAAATTTGTGTTTATGACTTTTAGAATGGTATTGTCTGTTTACTTCTACTTTCTAAATTAATGTATGCTCCCAATCTCCTACACCATCTTAAGTTTAAATTGGAGGATGTAATTATATTTTTTTGTCTAATTCTGATAGGGGTGATTTCAATTGGATTCAAGGAAAAATATTATTTTTATTGTTGAGCATCGAGAAAGATCTATTCTTGGCAGAATGGTTGGATTAAATTAAGATAGATGTTATTTTAATGTGATCTTGATGATCCAATTCGATTTCTGATTCTACTTTCAGATTGCGAATCTGTCCAAATTCTGCGGGTTGAAATTTGTGTCCTTCCCAATCTAGATGAGATTAGGGGTGATCAACGAGGACGATGACGAAGTCGGAGCAATCGCGATTTCAGTGATTTCGTTTGCTTTGGAGATTGATGCTTGTGCTGCGTCCTGCACACGGTTGTAGATGAAAAATGATTCGCATAGGTTTTCTCGACCTCTGCTGAAATCTCCTTGTGGTGACAAAGAAAGGAATGATGGAGGTTATTGATGTTTAGAGAAGCAGATGGATAGAACATGGAAGCAAATGAACAAGATTAAGAAGCTGTTTTTTAATCTATCCCTTGTAATTAAAATTAAAATGTTAGTTGCAGTTACTATTTTAATTTGGTTATCACTACTTCACTTTCTTTAAATTTCATTATGTCGTCAATATCTGGTTCTCTTCCAAGGGAAAGCTGGAGTACGTTACATCATGACGTGTGGATGCATGTTAATTAGAAAGAAGTGGAGTTTGTTTTGTTATGAATGGTGTGGAGGCGGAGTTTTTGTATTCAGCATTGTTAATATAAGAAAAATAAGAAGAGAATGTAAACATATTATTGTGGTCACGGGATTCTATTGTTTATTTTATGGTGGAGATTTTTAAGAACACAACAACAGATAACCGCCCTCATTTTGAAAATCATACACAGAGAGCTGGAATGCAAAGGCATGCACAACTGAAATTCATTGGATTGAAATTCACTGGATTTTCAGCTTCCCAAAATTGGAGATGTTAAGAATCCAAAACTTAAAATCTATGATAAGAACCTGAATTCTACCCGTATATGATAAAGAGCACAACTTCGACTAACATTACGTGGGAAGTTATTAACTGCAGGCAGTTCAATCTGGTCCTTAGCTTTGTTCAAACTCAGGTTGAACCATTTCTGAGCACACAAGATATATACGGTCAGTCAGAAAATTGCGAGTAGATGTGTCTGGTTACACAAGAAGGAGCCCTCGTTACCATTTACGTATATAAAGGTTGTCCTTATTTGTTTATAATCAAGATGCCATCTCTGCAGGTCCCCCACCTCAATAGAGATGGCCCCTCCATCGAAATGTTAATCCCAATCGAGATGGATAAAAGACAAACTATACGTTTGAATCAGATGTGCAGTGGCATTCACAGGCCATTCAGAGTATGTACATACTAATTACAATAACAAATGAGATGCAGATGCATCATTATCTGATTGTGCATCCACTTCCTCTATACACAGGCTTCACCATAGATATACATTCTGTATGAAGGACTGACGGAGGAGCATGAGAGTGCCTGTAGCAGAAGTGGGACGAGATCCCATATGCGTGTGCAGCAGAGGCTAGAGGAGGTCGTTAGTGCCCAAGGTGGAAGATGGAGGGGATGGGGCGCACGTGCAGCGTAGGTTGGAGGAAGTTGCAAGCGTGTGCGGCGTAGCCTGGAGGAGGCCGCAAGCGCGTGCCGTGGAGGTTGGAGGGGATGCGCGTGCGATGAAGGCTGGAGGGAGGGGGCGGTGGGGAGCACGGAAGGGGAGAGCAACCGGTTGGGAGAGGTCGTGTGCGCCGCAGGCTGGAAGGTGGGAGTCGTGTGCACGCCGCGGAGGTTGGAGGTGAGGGAGTCTGGAGCGGCTGATGGGTTTTTCTCTCGTTCCAGTAGGTGCGGGGGATGGGAGGGTGCAGGATTGGGAGAGAGGGCAGGAGCTTGGGACCTCTTCATCCGACCGTTGAAGATGGCTTAATCCGACGGTGGAGAACTCGGGTGCAGTGAGTTTGCTGCACATGGGGCTCAGCATCCCTTTTCCCATATATATATATATATATATATATATATATATATATATATATATATATATATATATATTGGATGGATCTTTAAAGGAGGTCCATCCCATTGATTCTAAAAATACAAAAGTTACTACAATAACTTATTACAATGGAGGAAGCAATAATTGTTCTCCTAAAAACACATTCAGAAGAATGTGCTTAAAAGAAATCATTGTGGATGATGTGTCTAGTATGATCAATCAAACTTATGCATTCAGCTCAAATTGCAAGTTCAAAATAAAAAACACAAACAGTGAGTGGAGAAAATAAACAAAAAAACACATGTAAAGGATTACCCTTGCAATTTTAACAAGCTGATCTTGGTTGTCATGACCATAGAAGAAAGGCTCCTTGCGAAATATCTGAAAGACAAAAGAAAGAAGATAATCAACATAAGATACATTTTTCTATAACGGCAGCAAGAGAAATATTTCCAGTAAATATATTGAAGTGGTTAGGCTTTCTGGTCACAGAATAATCACCATTCCAGCGAACATGCAGCCAAGGCTCCACATGTCCAAAGAATAATCATAGTCCTGCAGGTCCACAAGGAGTTCAGGGCCCTTGAAGTATCTGAAAACATCACCAGCATATTTTAGCTTTCAAGATTTGAGCATAATCAATCAAGAGATGTAGGAATATATCCATTTCTCAACACCAAGGGAAACGACAAAATCATTTTTTTTTGAAGGAAAAAAAAGGCCCCGGCCATATAGACGTGTGCCCAATACAATGGCAAAATTATCATTACTCATTACTTCCAGGGAGACACTACCCACATATGGGTTGTATAATATACATAAAGCTTGGGTTTTGACACTTCAAAAGTTGCAAAAGAATGCATAGCCAAACATAATGCAGATAAAAAATCCATTGAATGCTTGTGATTAAATATTCCATCCTAAAGGTAGCATCTCAGAGATGCGGTTGGTGCTTTCCTGCAACACTACTCTAACCTTTGTGGGGCTCTAGTATTCACAACTTTGGCTCGTAGAGAAAGAGGCTATAAAAGCAGTTCTAAAGTACACAATCAGGTGCCCCTCTGGTGCTACTAAAGTTGTATTATTCTTGAGCTTGGCAGGCATAATCTTAATCTATAACTAACTTTTTAATATTTAAACTTGATCGTTATGACTCATGAGTATAAGCAATTGTGGTGGCCATGTTTCAGGTAATTGATATAGCTAAAAACATGACACCTCCATGTTCCGTCCCACCTTGTTAAGTTTGGTGTGATTGAATTATAATGCAGGGTAGCTTCCCATGGTTATTATTATTCCTTTTTTTAGAAGCCTGAAGATGGCAACTAGATACATTCAGTGTTTCAACTATGTTATTATGATAAGGTGCATGCATTTTTTTGAGGCTCAAAAAAAAGGGAGAGACACTCTACGGTGTTCGCCCCAATATATTAAAAGTGAAAAGAAACAAAGAATGTTACAAGAAGGGTACAAAAACAAACAAGGCCCAAAGGGGGAGACCGAGACAGCAACAAACACCGATCACCCCCAAAAAGTCACAAAAGGGTCACCCAGTACACCAGTCATCCAGAAGACGCGAGGAAAGGAAAATAACATTCTCCCGGTAGAACCGCTGCCCCGCGAAGAGGGCCTCGTTCCTCCCCAGCCAAATACTCCACAACCTTGCTAGCGGAACCAAGAACTCCTTCCTTTCCCTGCTCCTGTTGCAACTCACAAAAGGCAATCAGGCCCTCAAAGTTGACCCATTCGAGATCAGCCCAAAGGCCCCAAACCAAGGTGCAGCCCAAGAACAAGTGGTCGATGGTTTCTACCTCCTCATGACACAGCCCGCAATTAGGCCCACGTTAGCAAAGAAGCGGGCGCAACGGTCACGCGTTAATAGCCTCCCTCTGCGAATAAGACATAGGAATACACCAATGCGCTCAGGTGCATGCATATTTATTAACGAGGTGTGCAGAAATGCATCGTTTGTTTCTTGCATTTCCACGATACAAGTGAATTCCCCACAAAGACTGCAAACCCCGAAGTTGACTTTCTGTCCTTGGAGCATTATGCATAATCGGCATCTGCACAAGTTGTAATGGCAAGAGATGTTCTTCTACTGAACAAAAGGCCAGTACCATGTGAGGTCTTCAAGTACGTCAAAATCATATGGACTGAATCCATACGCATCTGTCTAGGCTGATCCATGAACTGGTTCACTTTGCTCACTGCAAATGATATGTCTGGTCTAGTGATGGTTACATATAACAGCTTTCCTACTAACTTCATGTATCTTCTTTTGTCCACCTCATCAGTGTCATCATCATAGAACTTCATACTCGAGTTCATGGGAGTAGTTGCTAGCTTGCATCCTGTCATACCTGTCTCAGACAATAGATATGTAACATACTTCCTCTGGGTCATCACAAGACCTCACTGGTTTCTGGCAAACTCCAGTCCAAGGAAGTAGCGTAGACTGCCTAGATCCTTGGTCACAAACTATTGACCTAAGAAATCATTTGTTGATTTGATCCCTTGTGCATTGTCTCATGTAATGATAATATTATCAACATATATCAATATAGCAGCAGTCCCCTTCTGAGACCTCTGGACAAACAAGGAGTGATATGTATTAGATCTCACAAACCCCTTTTTCTCTATCACATCAGAGAGCTTCTGAAACCATGCTCTCGAACTCTGTGTAAGACCATATATTGCCTTATGAAGTCTGATACCTTCTGTGTCTCTCCCTCAGCAACAAACCCCGATGGATGTTGCATATAGACTTCCTCCTGAAGATCTCCGTAGAGAAAAGCATTCGTCACATCAAGCTGGTAGAGAGGTCAGTCACGTGTGACAGCAACAGAGAGAAGAACCCGAAGGATAGAGTGATGCGCAACAGGAGAGAAGGTGTCCTGTAGTCCACCCTATAGGTCTGGGTGAACCCATTTGCATCCCATAATAGATGCATCTGCTGGAGGCTGGAGCTGAAACCGTACTCCATGTGCCATGTGATTGTAACACTGCCATTTTTGCTTCCATTACAAGGCGTCATTCACTCACTTAGAGTGCTTCCTGATAAGTGCGTGGAATTGTAACAGAGGAGAGTCCCACAACAAAATTCCTAAAATCTGGAGAAAGTCGTTCTACAGAAAACTGGCCAGTCATGGGATATCAGGCACAAGATCGCTTTCCTTTGCGTAAGGCAATAGACCATCCTAGGACATTGTCTGTTAGTAGTTCATGTTCAACATGTATATCTGCATGGCCATCCTGCAAACCACTAGTTTCATCAGTCGTAGCCAAGTTTTCAGGATTTACCTGGGGCGTGTTGGATAATGGGGAAGGCACTGGAACATGGATAGCAGGTTGAGGGATCTGAGGAAGTGGAGGTGCTGGTGGTGGTGGAGATGGTGGTGGTGGTGGTGGTGGTGGTGGAAAAACAACAATCTCAATAGACTCAGAGGAGCACATGCAATCACATGTCAGAGAATAGTACATGATGGACTCAAAGAAAGTGGCATCGGCATTCTAACATAGTAATTGCCACGAACAGGATCAAAACAATGATAACCATGTTGGGTACGTGAGTACCCAACAAACATGCATTTGACAGCTCGAGGAGCGAGCTTGTCATGACCAGGTCGTAGTAAACGAACAAAAGCCACACAACTGAAAACATGTGGGGTAAGAGAGAATAAATCCTTATCAGGAAAGGCAATGGTGAAGGGAGTTTTTTCACACAAAATGATGGACGGCATTCTATTGATAAGGTAACAAGCCGTCAACAAGGCATCGTCCCAAAAGGAATGTGGGGCACGCCTCTGGATGAGTAGAGTCCTGGTGATGTCAAGAAAGTGACGATGTTTGTGTTCAGCCACATCATTTTGATGAGATGTATATGCGCAAGATGAGGAGGGTTGCGTTAGGTAGCCAACAACCAGTGTAAAACAGTCGAAGACAACTTCCTAAATACTATTTTTTTAGAAAAATACTATTTAGGAAGTTGCCTCGTGACAGTTGGATCTTTCCAACATGGATTTAAGCAAACATGCTGATTTCGTTGGGGCATTCCCTACTAGCGACGCGTTGCATCGCCCGAACGCAATAAAAAATTGGCAAGGGCCGCTATATAGCAGCATGGATGTAGTTCAAAATTTGCAAGGGTTCTCGCATGAGGAACGCATGCGGGTAATTAAGCTAGTTCCGCTGCATCATCGCCCGGATGCAATCCAAAATTTACAAGGGTTCTCGCATAATGGACGCATGCGAGTAAAGAAGTTAGTGCAAAAGAGATTGCAATGGAAGTTGCGGATTGGTAGTTGGAATATTGGCACTTTAAATAGAAAATTGATGGAGATAGTGGATACGATGGAAAGAAGGAAGATTCATATACTATGTCTTCAAGAGACTAAATGGGCTGGAGAGAAAGCAAGGGAGATCGAGAAGACATGCTTTAAACTTTGGTATTCAGGTAAAGATAAGAGTAGAAACGGTGTTGAAGTGGTTGTTCATAAGGATTTGAAGGATTGTGTGGTTGAGGTGCACAGATTCGGGGATTGGATTATTTTGCTAAAATTGGTGCTTGAAGAAGAAATTTTAAATATAATCTCAGTTTATGCACCGCAAATTGGTTTAGATGAAATGACTAAATAAGTTTTTTTGGAGGATCTAAATAAGATTTTACAAGAAATCCCACAAAGAGAGATGATTTGCATAGGTGGAGATCTTAATGGACATGTGCGTTGGTGTGGTGACTCCCGCCTTGGGAGGGCACCCCCGTCTTTCTTAGTCAAAAAATGCTCGTGTTTAGGGGGACATGGTTTTAGGGATAATAATGAAGAGGGAAAAGTCATCCTGGATTTTGTAACGGCATATGGTCTTTTCATAGCAAACGCTCTCTTCAAGAAGAGGGAGGGGCATTTAATTACTTATAAGAGTGGGCCAACTAGAACACAGATAGATTACTTTGCATTGAGGAGAAGAAATCGGTTCTGTTGTAAAGACTGCAAAGTAATCCCAGGAGAGAGTTTGACAACCCAACATCGCTTGTTAGTCTTGGATATACAAATAAAAGGACTTATAAAGAAAAGGAGGGTTCCTAAGATCTTTAGAACTATATGGTGGAATCTTCCACTGAAGCAATCGAGCTTCAGGGAGAAGGTTTTAAAAGACTTATCTTGGGATTGTAGCGGAAGTGCAAATGAGATGTGGGAGGCAGTGGCATCTTGTATCCGAAAGGTAGCCAAAGAGATGCTAGGCGAGTCAAATGGAGGAGCCCCAGGTCAAAAGGAGGCTTGGTGGTGGAGTGAAGGGGTGCAAGAGAAGCTAAAAATTAAAAGAGCATGCTTTAAAGTTATGTCTAAGGATAGAACAGAGGAAACTGTCACAAACTACAAAATAGCGAAGAAGGAAGCAAAGAAGGCTGTAAGCGAAGCTAAGTCAAAAGCTTATGAAGTTTTGTGATGCAAAATGAAATTTGACGATGGTGGGAAAATAACTTATTTGATGGTGGAGATATTTGGTGGGGAAGAAAATGGAGGGATTGAGAAGAGAATGGAGGGGTTGAGAGAAGAAACTCGTCAGGAACACGAGGGGTTGGAGAAAAGAAACGTGAAGACCACGTAAGGGGAGAGAGAGGGGTGGAGAGAGATAGAGAATAAAATCTCAATTTTTCATATCACTGAACTTCTTATAACAATAGCCCATCATCCCTTTATATAGGAGGGATGAGATTACAAAAATAGAAATCAAATTCAAATTCAAACTAATTATCCTAATTTGACTCTAACCGACTAAAACCGACTAATTTGAAATTCAAATCTCTAACTAATTGAGATCACAAGCGATCTCTTTTATTTAATTAAAAATACGACGACTCAAAATAAACGTAAATAAAATTGGCCACTAAAATTAGATAAATATTTGGCCCTATATTTTAACTTCACGCTGCATCAACTCTCCTCCGCTTGAAAAAATTCGTCTCCCGACGAATTGTTGGATCTGCAGGCTCGGAGGTGGATAAATCCGAATCAACGTTCCCAATCATCCCATGGAAGAACTGGGATCGGCGCGAATGTCTGGACGGATCGTCAGATCGTGAGGACGATCTGTAGGCCATGCTCTGATACCAAATAATGCGAAATGAAATTTAGCGATGGTGGGAAAATTTCTTATTTGATGGTGGAGATATTTGGTGGGGAAGAAAATGGAGGGATTGAGAAGAGAATGGAGGGGTTGAGAGAAGAAGCTCGTCAGGAACACGAGGTGTTGGAGAAAAGAAACGTGAAGACCACGTAAGGGGAGAGAGAGAGGGGGGGAGAGAGAGAGAGATAGAGAATAAAATCTCAATTTTTCATATCACTGAACTTCTTATAACAATAGCCCATCATCCCTTTATATAGGAGGGATGAGATTACAAAAATAGAAATTAAATTCAAATTCAAACTAATTATCCTAATTTGACTCTAACCGACTAACCGACTAATTTGAAATTCAAATCTCTAACTAATTGAGATCACAAGCGATCTCTTTTATTTAATTAAAAATACGACGACTCAAAATAAACGTAAATAAAATTGGCCACTAAAATTAGATAAATATTTGGCCCTATATTTTAACTTCACGATGCATCATTTTGTATAAAAATCTCGACTCTAAGGAGGGCCAGAAGAATATATTCATGCTAGCCAAAGCAAGAGAAAGAAAGACCAAAGATCTTTCTCAAGTGAGATGCATTAAGGACGAGGAAGGTCAAGTGCTTGTTACTCAGAAGGATATAGAGACTAGATGGGAGCAGTACTTCCATAAACTTTTCATTGGGGAAGGAAATAGAGATCACTTTGGGTGATCTAACTAGAAGTGAAAGTTACTTGAATCATGCAAGATATAGACGGATACAAAGAAAGGAAGTAGAGGAGGCTTTGAAGGTTATGAGACCTGGGAAAGGTGTAGGACCGGATGACATCCCTGTAGAAGTATGGAAAGTTTTAGGTGAGCGCGATTTGATTGGCTTACGAATCTATTCAAGGTTATTTGGTGAAGCAGGAAAATGCTTGATGATTGGAGGAGTATCGTAGTGCCTCTTAATAAGAATAAGGGAGACATTCAAAATTGTTCAAATTACAGAGGTATCAAGCTGATGAGTCACACTATGAAAATTTAGGAACGTGTGATCGAAAGAAGGTTGATGCAAGTTTCCAACGTACAAGAAAACCAATTCGGATTCATGCCAGATCGCTCAACTATTGAAGCCCATTTGTTGAGGAGAACAATGGAGATTTATAGAGTTAAAAGAAAGAACCTCCATATGATCTTTATTGATTTGGAGAAGGCTTATGATTCTATCCTACAAGAGATATTGTGGAGAGTTTTGGAGAAGAGACAAGTGCATGTCCTATACATTAACCTCATAAAGGACATGTATGATAGTGATTTATCTTGTGTAAGCACCTCGTTTTGAATAACAGTATTGGCCTCAGATTTCTGCTTCAAGAGAAACACCAATGACAATCTAGAAAAATCATCTACGCAAACAAGATAATATTTTTAGTCTTGACAATCAGGCACACGACTCGGACCCCACATATCAAGGTGAAATAAATCAAAGAGACCGTGACTACTACGACTCTGACGACTTGGAAAACTAGACTTGTGATGTTTTTTGAGTTCACACGACTCACAATTAAACGTAGGTTTAACAGAAACTTCAGGAACAAGACGACATTTTTTCTACAGTGGAAGATGATCAAATCGAAGATGCCATATGTAAAGAGAGATTGATCCTGCAGATAGAGACATGGCACGTGCATAAGGAGATTGAAACAAACGGTATAGGCCTCCATGTTCACGGCCACATCCAATCACCTTGCTCGTGAGTATATCCTTAAAAACAAGAGAACTAGGGGCAAATATCGCACGGCAGTGTAAATCTTTTGTAATTTAGCTGATAGATAATAAATTCATAGAAAAAGATGGTGCATGAAGAAATTATGTAGCTCTATGGTTGTTGTCAAATGAACTTCCACTTGTCCAGTTATAGGGGACTGAATTCCATCAACAATAACAACGGATCTACTAGGCTTAGCAGGTTTGTACGTGCCAAATTGAAGTCTATCACAACACAAATGATGTGAAGCACAAGAATCCATGATCCATTCCGAAGAGTCTGGTCTGGAATGACCAGAAAAAGCATGAGTAGTACCTGACATGGAAGCAGAAGCGCAATATCTGATGAATAGGAGCCCGTGGAGTCTGTTGTTGGAGGCGTAATCTCTCGAGGCCGAGCAACGAAATCATCATAGCGACGATCAGAAGTAGCAGAAGTAGTCGGGTTCTGCTCTGCAACCCTAGCTGATGGCAGGTACCCATGCTTTGAATAGCATGTCTCCTCTGTATGGTCTAATCGATGACAATAAGAGCAGGTATGTATTGGGCGAGATTCACCTCTTCCTCGGGAACCACCCCTCCCACGAGTAAATCTACCTCGTCCACGTGAGGCAGTCATAGCGGATGACGTCTGAGATGGTTTGGACGAGATATTGAGCAGACTCAATCTCTGGTATGCCTCCTCCATTGGAGGTATGGTGGCATCTGTCAGTAACTAAGAACGGGCAATGTCATATTCTGGATTGAGTGCTGCCAAGAACACACCTGTCATGACCGAATCTTTGTTTGCCTTCAATTGCTCTAGAGATGTTGTCAGGGGTATGAAAGTCTGAAGTTTCTCAAACAAACCCCGCAGGGAAGTAAACAAGGCGTGAAGCAGACGGTCACCATGTTTGGTTGTAAAAATATCATGCTGAAGCTATAAAATTTTGGTTCATTTTTAGCATGAGAATAAGTCGCAGCAAGATGATCCCACATTGCCTTCGTTGTAGGTTGACCTAGAATGTCATTGGCAATTTCCACAGTAACCATCCCAAATAGCCAACCTTGGCATATGCATCATCCTCATCCCATGAGGCATTGGTCCCAGATCTTGTTCACCGGTTCATCCTGCATCAGAAAATGCTTCTTGCCATAATTGTGCAGCATATTCATGAACTGCATGGCTCATAACTCATAGTTTGTTACATCCATTTTCACAATGGGTGCGGCACCCTTAGATGGTGTACCGAGGCTATTTTCCGACAACACAAGCAATCACGGAAACGCAAAACCGATACAGTCGGTATCTAAATGATCATGTAACACGATGATTGTGTTTGTAGACTCATATCACATCCATAGAAAGAAGAAACCAGGGTCTGATTTGGAAAAAAAATAGGGTAAAATACCCCTAAAATGCGAAATCAGACATGATCTTCAGCGAAAAACACCACGAGGGCAGTTGGTTGCCTACGGGCGGCAACCTCAAAGGTACGTCGGGCCGTTGGCGGTCGAGAAAGCTGCAAAGGGCAGCTGTGGACTGCCGCTGGAGGCGACAAGGGCCTCCGGCAGCCACAGCGACTGCAAGGAGGCGATGATGGAGGCCGTTGTTGCAGCAACCAGTGTCGCCGAAGGTGGCGAGCGGCAAAAAGAGCCGCTGCGGCCACAAGAAGCAGCACCTAGAGTCGTTGTTATCTGGAACCGTCGGAAGCGGTGAGCGAGAGCCTCCGCAGCCGCTAGGGCAGTGTGCGAGAAGCTTCGTTGGAGGCTGGTGGCGTGCATGGGGCTGGAGGCGCGGGGCTGAAGGGTGGGTAGAGTTTCGGATCAGGGCTCCAGTCTTGGACCACCGCTCTGATACCATGTTGTGGTAAAATGAGAACTTGTTATTCATAAAGCTCTAAGAGTTCTCTTATATAGAAGAAAGAAACCCTCGTGGTTGAGAAACCCTAATGGGTAGATTACACTCGAGACAGAAAGAAAGAAAAATACATAAAACAATGCTAAAAACATAAAACTCTTCAACAATCTACTTATCGAATAATTGATAATACCGATACTACCCTTGTAAAAAAATTTTTTTGAGGCTCAAAAGAGGGGGATACACTCGTTGGTGTTCGCCCAGTAAAATATATTACGTAAAGTTAAGAAAAAAAGATACTTACAGGTTTAGGAGGGGAGGAAAGAGAGAAAAGGGGGACTAAAAATACAATGTAAACAAGCAGCTAGCGAAAGCTGTGACATAACTAATTACACCAATCTGAGATTAATCTGATGGCCGCAATCGTCACATTCTCCTTGTAAAAACGCACCCCCGAGAAAATAGCCTCATTACGAGCACGCCAGATGGACCAAAGGCGCGTAATGGGGCCAGCAAATCAGATCGAGCCCTCGTCCTGTTGAGCCATAGGATGTCGCAGAAGTCGTCAATATTGTCCGCACGAGCCCAAGCAACGTCGTCCTATACCCGAGTCACCGACAGACATTGAAAGAAGAGGTGGTCGGCCGATTCATCCCTCACCCCGCAGAGATGGCACCGGACGTTGGAGGGAGGAAGAAATGTGGCGCAACGGTCCCGAGTCATCAAACGCCGATGACGAAAGACCCATAAGAAAAAAGCGATCCGCGCGGGCAGACGCAGACCCCATAAGAAGGCGCAGTCGCGCACCAGGGTAGCGGCCAGAGCAGGAGGAGGAGAGAGCAGAGCAAGGAACGCCTTACGAGAGGTGAAGGCCCCGTCCTTCCAAGCCCAATGGTCCCGCAGAGTACCGGGAGAAGCGGAAGAGGAAAGAGCCTCCAGCAGCGAGGCTAAATCGATCGCGCGTTGATCCGAAAGAACGCCCGAGAATGATGGGCACCAGCAACCGTTGATCCAATAATCCGCAACAGAGGCCAGCCGATTCTCCGCCAGAGCAAATAACCTCGAAAAGCGAGACTGAAAGGAACCTCCCCCCGACCAGTCGTCCTGCCAAAACTTGAGGACGGCACCCGACCCCAGCACCGGGGTGAACAAGGAACGGTTACTTCTATATGTATCAAACACGCAGCGCCAGAAATGAGAGGAGTGGACAGGGCAAACCCCGCGCATAAAGCCACTCCAATCCTCGCCCAAAATCGCCCGCAGCACATTACAGAGAAAAGAATCATCCTTGCCCCAGATCTTACTCACCCATTTCAGAAGAAGTGCCTCGTTGACGCGAACCAAGTTTCGGACGCCAAGACCGCCGGAGCTCTTAGGCAGGGTCACCACCTCCCACGCAACCAGATGAACACCTCTGCCACTGCCGTCTGAGCGACCCCATAAAAATCTCCGCATACATTTCTCCAAGCGAACGCGAACACCCACGGGCATTTTACGAACCGATAAGAAGTAGATCGGAATAGCAGAGAGTACGGATTTAAGAAGGACAAGACGACCTCCCCGGGAAAGCAAGGAAGCCCTCCAGCCCGCCAAACGCTACTCCATCCGTTCCAGAATAGTCCGCCAGTCATTAGAACGGTTCCGCCCAACCGAAAGGGGGACACCAAGGTATGGGAGAGGAAGCTCCCCAATCCAAGAGCCGAGTAAGCGGCTGCACTCCTCCTCCTCCGACGTCGACAAACCGAAGGGCACCACAATACATTTAGCAGCATTAGTCGACATCCCCGAAAGCTCACAGAAAATAGAGAGTGTATGAGCCATCCCCGCCACCGCGTCCGGGCCCCCCTCGATGAAGCATATCGTGTCGTCCGCGAACTGGATAATAAGCACGCAAAGACCCCCCTTACGGAAACCCGACGTGAGGCCAGCGTCAATGACGTCGTGCACCATACGAGTCAAAACATCCGAGGCAAGAACGAAGAGGAGAGGCGCCAGGGGGCAGCCTTGACGTACCCCCCTGCGAGGCTGAAAAGAACCGCCAACCGGCCGGCCGTTGATAAGCACAGAAAGAGAGACCGTGGAGATACATCTGCGCATCCAAGAAATCCAAAGATTCGAGAATCCCCGCCTATGCAGAGCGGACCAGAGGAAGCGCCAATCAATAGAGTCGTATGCTTTAGCAAAGTCAATCTTCTATAGAATCCCCTTCTTTTTCTCCCTCTTCCAATCGGCCACAATTTCCGACGCAACGAGAATACAATCCGCAATATGCCTACCATTAATAAACGCACCTTGGACAGGCGAGATGAGGCCATCTAAGATCCGAGATAACCGGTTGGCCAAAGTTCTTGCCACAATGAGGTAGATAGCATTGGAGACGGCGATAGGCCGAAAGTCGTCAAAGCGAAGCGCAGGGGTTTTCTTCGGAATAAGCACAATGTTAGCCTGGTTGATACGATCAAAGCCGAGATTGCCAGAACAAAATTCGGAGACCACCGCAAAGACGTCCCCCGAGACCACGTCCCAGAAGTCCCTGTAGAAGGCGATGGGAAAACCGTCCGGACCCGGGGATGAATCAAGATTCAGGCCCCATACAGCAGCCTTAATCTCCGCCAAGGAGATAGGGCGAGTAAGAAAAGAGGAGTCCTCGTCCGAAATAAGGGGCGCCCCCGCCCCGAACCAGCGCCACCGCCGAGAAGGGAGAGCAGAAGAGGAACGTCTGAATTGGTCGGTGATGGCAACTCCCATCTCACTGTGCCCACTGTTGTAAAATTGACCCACTGTTGTACCAAGATTTTATTTTCTATGGTACTAGAATCACTCCTACTACATAAAAGAAGCTTCACATCATCTTCGTACTGATTGCAGGCCCCTGGTCAATCTTTCATGATCTCTCTGAAAAAGCATTTTATCCAAGTGTTGTTAATTTATAGTGATCAATTTCCTTTACACCAACGATTTTTTGCCCATATTTAACACCAACATCCAGACTAATTGAGAAACCTTATTGGCAATTTGGCACAATATAAAATTAAGCATTAATGACGGGGTTTCTAAGCCAGCCTGAACCCAAACCTGTTTTAGATAATTGGCCTTGACAGCTTACTAAATCCTATCGAACAGAACCTTAAGCAACAACCAAAATGCTAAAGCCCAAGATGTAGCCCAATGCCCAAGCAGTCGAATTCTTATGGAATTCAACCTCAATCATACATACATAAGATACGAATTAAATTGCATCAATTGCAAGAACATTACAATTCATAATGTAATTATAATGAAAAGCAAGTTCAGAAAGTGGCCAATATGTGCAAAACAAAAAATGTTTGCATCTTTAAATATGTGCAAAACAAAAAATGTTTGCATCTTTAAATACAACAGGGTGAGACAAGTGCCTCTCTGATCTCCCGAGACTAGAATAAAGGCTTCTCAGGGACGCATTAATATCTATATAGTTTCACATATACTACATCTCTGTTCATTGTTTAGTTCACCTTATAACTCCCGTAAACCAAATTATCAGGGCACTTCACGTGCATTTTAGTACCTAGTTTCCCATGAACTACATCTGCGTTCATTATTTAGTTCCTCTAAACCAATTATAGATCTGTACCACAAAGGGAGAATAAATCTCAAGAAATTAATCACGCATAATATAAAATCTAGGGGTATCAAGAGTGCATGATTACCTAGATGCTACACGGACATTGTATTCCTTGCCAGGATGGTAAAATTCAGCCAAACCCCAGTCTATCAAACGGAGTTTTCTCATCTCATGATCTATCATAACATTATGTGGTTTGACATCACGGTGCATAATCCCCTGAGAATGGCAGTAATCCAGGGCCTATAGTTGAATTACAAGAGATTGTTCTAGTCAAATAGAACCAAAAAAACCAATGAAAAAGTAACATTAAAAATATCCATTAGTGATCATTTAGACATAAAAAACTGATAATTACATAAAACTTATATTGGTATCTGTTTGATTGCTTGAAAAGAATATCGCCCCTTCAAAATAAGTATATGACATTTAATCACCATTAATGAGTGTTCAATAGCTCTTTATTTGTGCGCATGAAAGATTGCAGCCGATTCGCATTTACAAAAGTGAATATCATAGTGACAGCTGATAGCAATGTAGTAAATTGTGTGAAAAACAATCAGTTAATGATTTTGAACTCATATACATGGTGAGATTCTGAGGACAACAGGTATACCATAAGCACATCTATACAATTAATGGAGATTACTGACTTGTATACAAAATTATTTACATGGTTAAGAATGTCAGTGAATGATTCCCCAAGAACTTCAAATATGCAAGGTTAAACAACATCAACAGGGACCATTAACAATGCCAAACAAATCAAATGTGTTTATTTTTTACGATTAGCATCCATGTAATCTCCAGATATTAGACATAATGTCTCCCAGATTTATAAATAACTAATTAATATAAAACATCTAAATGACCAAGTGAGATTCCATTAGCTGCTGCTTTAGAAGCATTACCTTTTTCCTCAGAGCACGGGTCCTGTTGATGCACCTGTCAAATTCCTTTCAAGCATAATTGCTTCTTTTTATTTTATATACTTTCCATTTTATAAAATCCAAATTTCATTCTCTTGTCAGGTTGTTTGCTTTATTTTTATTTAATTTGAGAATATGGCATTAAATATTAATCATTTCCATTTTTATGACATAAAGTGAACCATGCACATATAATTCATGGAACGACCTCCCGTATAAGCAGTCAGGTAAGGCAGCATGATTACATTGAGCAATGGCCTGACACTTCACTGGCCCTACACATATCAGGTGATCATAGGAGCCCTGGTCATGTAAACAGATTCTGGTGAAATGCATGACGATGGAAGTGGAGGCTGCATACAATAAATATACTGAATAATGGTCTTACACTTCAATAGACCATGCACACATGGGAGCTTTGTGCTTGAACTTTCCTCCATAGAAAGGTATGTAATTGAGAGACAACTGACCATTCTCTAACTGGCTCTACTCATTAAATTTCACAATTTAGGAAATCATTTTTCTTCAAACTTAATTAATCTCGTCATAAGAAATTTCTTGAATTTCAATTTTTGGATTGGCATGATCAATGTCAACCACATTTTTTACTTTCACTAACCAATTATCCGTTCTCTCTCTCTCTCTCTCTCTCTCTCTCTCTCTCTATATATATATATATATATATATCATGGATGAAGATTCATCATTTATGATTTTACTTTTTATCATATTCTATGCGAGCCCTTTAGACCTAAAAAGAAATTTCACAAAAATGTTTCAGGCTACCACTGATGCAGCAGATAACGCAAAGTCGTCAAGAAAAAGATAACAAACCTTGAGAAGCTCATAAATGTAGTATCTGATGTCATAATCTGTCAAGGTTGGATATAGAACTTTGAAATCCGTACTATTGACATATTCAAATATAAGGCTGGGAGTTTTTGAGTGTTGATCTCGAACAATGTCAAGTAGCTTTACGATATTTGGGCCTCCACAGAGATTCTGAAGTATCTTAATCTCCCTCTTAATCTGTCATTAGAAAGTAAAGGCATCATTAGATGAACAATGGTAGAAAACATACCACAATTTCACAAATTATTTCAAAGAAAAAGCACTAATCATTTACATTACAAAAATGGAAATTAATCTGTGGCTAAAATTCAAGGAAAATAAGATAAAGGTATGAGCATTTCACAGAGAATTTCAAGGTGATGAGGAAATGAAATGGAGGAGATGAGACTAGATAAATAAGGATGTGAGAGTTAGTGCACGCCAAGCCACCTTAGGAGAACAACAAAGGAATTGAAAAGTCACTAGAAAGTAGATGAGTAGAATGAGAAAAGCCAAATCTAATCAAATTCTTTATCATTTGCCAAAAAGATACTTTTTCTTATCTAAATGACATCACCAAAGCAAGGTTTTTAATAACATAAGACGTAATGAGGCGGTTTTCCCATCATTGAGGTGATCGATAAACCTCGAGGCAGTCAAGACGTAAACCTCACTTTTAAGGAAAAATGTTAAATAAACTAAAACTAAGCAGAAATAGACAATTTGAGGGTTATGGGAAAAAGTCCAGAATATGAGAAAATTGCTTCCATACCTTTCTAAACATCTACTAAGGCATTATAAATATATATGGCATTCTAAACATCATTTTCCTTTATATAAGGTCAACAAATGACATATAATGAATCCTGACTTCTTTAATTGCTATTCTATTGCACCTTGAATTTTTTAGGTAGCTACTAATGAACTTTCTATTTAATTTCAAGTGCATATTGAAAAAGATACCTCCTAATCATAGTTATACTCATATTGAGAATCAATGTGTGAAAAAAGACCAAAGACGGAAAAAAATGGGACACTAAGCCTGAAGATCATATAAACAAGCATCTATATTTAAGAAAAGGTGCTTACTTACCTGGATTATTGCTAGAACTTAGAAAGTGTCAATACTCTTTATTAGTTGCTTAAGTTTCAGATAAATGATACATGTAAGGTGTCAACATTCTTTATTGATTGCTTACGATTTGGATAAATGATGCATGTATATTATTTTTTTTTGAGACCATGATGCAGGTATATTAGATAAATATCAAATTTGATTTGTACTACTGGCAAATAGGGTTGATCTCTTTCAAAAAAAATATACTGAGTTATTCACTCCTCTATCTGTATTACACAATAATATGAATATCAAAGACCGGACTAGAAAACTCTATTATAGTATATGGATGAGAAGTTTGTTTGGTCAAAAAGTTGTGATCCGAAAAAAACTCGAAATATCACTTATATGGTTCGGGAGGCCGAGAGTCCAAGACGATACATCAACATTGCCTCACAGCCTCAATGCCCTACAGCACCACAAATTATGGGTGAGGCTTAAGCCTCGAGGCGTACAAGGCACGTTTTTTAAAACAATGCTCCAAACGTTACAGCCCTTTGATTTGCAAGATTAATTTAATAAGTACAATGTAAAATTGAAATTAAATAGCAGTCACTTCTAAAGGTAAATGAAGGGAGACAAAACAATAGTCGACCCACATATAATGTTGTCATGTGTAATATTGCCCAACAAGTATAGTCCAACTAGTTTGCTTCAAACAATAGCAGTAATAGAAATAGTTCATCTTGGAGCACTTCTGAAGAATGAGGTTCAAATAAGATTTTAAGCGAATTCTTTCATCCAATGTGTAGTATAGTGACGGCAAGATTATATAAAACACCGTTAGTGTTGTAATTCGAGACAATAGACATCATTTACTTCCGTTAAATGTAAGTTTAATAGTAGGAAGTTAGTTTTAATCTTCTTAATTTGACCTTGAAATCTAATACAATCTCAGATTAAATATAATTAATAAATGAGTTAGTCAATACTCAATGCAAAGAAAAGACCGTGAGGATACACACAAGGGTTCCCACCAAAGGGTATAACCAAAGATATTTTATATTACCTTTTAAAAACTGTTTATAATATTAAGAAGTTCAAGACAAACTTGGCTAGAGATATTCTCCGACCTTCTAAAAACTGTTTTTATATTATTCAAATGAAAATTGCAATGATTCTTGGTTATGATAACGGGACTGTTTGTCATCAATATTTTATTACTAAAGACAACATTGAATATGGTACATTCATAATTAACTTAATCAAAATGAAGTCTAGTGCCCACATTCTGGATGATAAGGGTCAAACCAGAATGACCTGTTCATCTTTGACAAAATGATCCACTACATATTATTAAGTTACTAACAAATAAACCGTTAACATTTTAATGACGGTCATGAGTCGAGAGGATGCGCAATATGCATAAAAACCAATGTGACTCACCTTTTTTTTCTTCACTGGCTTAAGGATTTTTATGATGCAGCGCTCATTGTTTGTTATATTTATTCCTTCAAAGACCTCACTGTATTTTCCCCTGCCAACTTTACGAACCACCTCATAGTCATCCTGATCTCTGCATGACAGAAAATTGAAGGAGTTACACATGAATGTATTCATCACTTAGCTCAAGTGTGTTTCCAAAAACTAAGTGACGAATTCAATATACCCAAATTTATCATTCAAAGTTCCTCTCACAGATCAGTAAAAAATATCTATTTTTATAACTACCTGAGTGCACAACTACTTACGGGATTGGACCTTCCAAATGGAGGATTTAATAGACACACTCATCACTGTCATGAAACATAGCCCTTTACCTTTTCTCCTTTTTTAAGCCTTGCTCGTTTATCTTGTTGGAAGTAATATTTGGTATAGTATCAAAACAGTCATGATCACTTAAATTTTTTGCAGAAAGTCAGTATGTGAAAAGGAAAGTATTAAGTAGAAAATATTTCCATCAAATCTTCTACGTTAGCAATATTTTTTATTTTTGAAATGAAGATAAGTTAATTGCACATGAAAACCTTCTGAAGTCAAAACAAGAGGGCGAGACAAATCTCAGTAATATCAAAAATAAATAAATTCTACAAGGTAATTGGAATTTCAACTCAAGTTCAAAATCATAACTGTTAATGGTTAGTTTGTTTTCTATTCATCATTGGATGAGAAAACGTACTTTCAGCCATGTTATATCAGAGCAGCAATGCTAAATCAAAGTTCTGTACCAGTGTGCCCCCTCCTTTTTTTCTACACCTACAGCCCACCTCCTCTCACTCATCGGCTTCTCACCAGCCACCTCTAACACCTCTTGCTTCCGACAGTTACCAGATCCAAGTTCCAACTGATGCATAAGCTTGTTGATCCATGCACCATCACCCGCTTCAGCCAGTAGCACAAGCCATTTGTGGAAGCACAGCCCCAAGCGGCTATTGACACCCCAGTAGGCTGTGACAGTGCTACTCCTAGTGGCTGCCACCAACCAATAGTCATTGTCTAGCCGCTGCCCCTTGCCAGTCTTCACAGTCAATGCCACTCAGCCAGCACTTACATCGGCCGAGGGTGACCTAGTTGCCGTGTGACAATTATGTAATCTTCTCTAACAATGATCATGCCCTTCTGAGCATCCATGGGGATTAAACATATTATTGTCATAGGGACTTTTTGTACCAATTCAGGTGCCATGCACCAATAGTGGTGTCCTATTGCAATCTTATTTAACGTGAGTCACCATATCAATTTCTTCAACTACTCCCATGACCGAGATAAGAGTACGCCACTGAGAATAAGCCATGCTCTTCTTCTTCTCTCCACATGATTCAAGACACCTCCATCAATCAGAATGGTGCTCTCAATTATACTCTTTGGCCTCAAGTTAATCTGCTATTAGTAGGAGGCATTAAAAAGCTTTGCATTCTGATAAGCAACATTCTTAAGCATCCTGATAAAATTTTCAAGGAGGTGGAAAACAACCCCAGGAAATAGCATACAGCAGAAGATTACAACCAACCTATTATACAAGCATGCCCCAGGAAATCTGGGCGAATTTTGAGAGGAAGTTCTCTTAGAAATCCAAAAATGTCAACTGTTTTTGAAAAAGAAATCGACTACCCAAGGTAAATGAATGATCCCAAAGAACTTAAGCTTTTAGCTCAGAATAGCATAGAGCAGGAGATTACAACCAACCTATATAGGACATCTGGGCTGGTCTTGAGAGGACATGTCAACTCTAGCAATCACAAAAAAAATCTCAAGTAAACTTACATTAACACTATTTATGATGAGTTTCATTGTTACTTTTAAAACATCTGGGGGATAAAAATGAGTAGTGATGGATACAAGAACGGTCGGTATTACCTAGAATTACCTGCTATGCTTGATGGTGTTGCCACCAAGTCCACCAATCCAACTTTGTGGTGCCATCATTCAGGCCACCTGTTTCTATTATTCATGAGATATTACTGTGTCCCTGCCAACTTTGATTTGAGCTGTGAAGCATGATCATTGTGATGTGTGGAGCATGTCCGATCAAATGTATCATTCCTATTGTTGTGTTCATTGATCAATGATTTATTTAATAAAGGATAGGTATGAAATTTTGAGCACGAAGTTTAGAATTTTCATTACACTGTCTTCGAAATCTTCCACACATTCACAGCATTTCGGAGTTTATGCAGCATGATTTACATTTCTTATTGCTGAAGGTATGATTTGTTGTTTCCTTGTTATTTTACTCTCAAAAAGGGTATGATTGTAGCTTTCACACTAGCCTATCTATAGAAAACAGGGGCTCTTAATGAGATTACACCATTCCCTGGTTATCGATTTGGCTAAAGAGCAACAGTCCTAGGTTGATAGGCTATACCACTCCCAAATACGATTTGATGCTGCAGATTTCTATTCTAATGGTGGTGTTCCAGTGATCCATCCTAAAGTTGTGTCCTCCAAGCCACCAGAAAGCTTGGATCGAAGACGAAGCCATTCCATTTGAGTGACCTCGAGAAAGACGGTGAATCCTAGAGTCAATGAATTGTCCAAGTGATCTCGACCGCCACTGTAGGCAATGTTGTTGCCCTTACTTGGACTGCCAACCAGCAGCACTCATTTCAACTGAGAGACCCCTCCATTGGAGTGATCTCTATGCAAGCTTTTGGGTGATATCATTGTTTTCACCATTGGACCACCTCCCACTGACAAGTCAGTGCATGAAGGGCCACCTTATGCGACCGACATCCAGATTGGTCGTCTCTCTCGTTCTATTACTGCTACTAGTTATTCCATGAACTCCATTCATTCCAAATCTTCCCTGTATATGGTGTTAATCAACAATCAGTTACTTCCTCTAATTTTGCATCAGTTATTTCTTCAGAATATGAACATTGATTCAGGATTATGCACGAGGTGTGGAGCCACCTCATGGTGATGGTCAACCTCATTGTCATCCTATTTGGAACATGTTTGGGTTGGGTTGGAGTAAGCTCCTCGGAAAGGGTCAGTATTTAGTAAGGTGGGTAGCCTTTCTGTGAATAGTGTATTTGAATGAAGGGTTGGAATAGTAAATGTGATGAGATGTATAACTGTTATATGTTACATAGATTTTATTTATTATTAGAATATAACTTGATGTTGACTTTTTTATTTGAAGGTGGTTAGAAATATTATAGTAGATGAACTTGTCTAATTAATTTTATGTCATTATACTTGTGGAAAGGAAAAATAGAATTGTCTATTCACCGTAGCCCTAGAGTTATATAGGAGAAAAGCTCTATGGGAAAATTACATAAAGAGGGCAGGAGAAATATGAAATATAAATAAACCTCGGAAAGAAAGAAATATCCCAACACTCCCCCTTAAGTGGAAGCATATATGTCTATAATGCTCAGCTTGGAACAACATCGATGAAAAGGACCTCTAGCAAGGGCTTTGGTGAACATATCTGCAATCTGGTCATCTGACGCAACATGAGACGTGGAAATGAGTCTCTTCTAAATTAGATATCTCAAGATCATGTTTACTACATCCATATGGACCTGCCTAGGCTGCTCCATAAACTGGTTGACTCTACTAACAGCAAAAGATATATCAGGCATGGTGATTCTGACGTATAACAACTTCCCTACTAGCTCTTTATATCTCCTCTTGTCAACTTCTTCAGAATCATCATCATAGAGCTTGGCATTAGGATTCATAGGCGTGGTAGTAGGCCTACATCCTGTCATGCCCGTCTCGGTTAGGAGATCAATAACATATTTCCTTTGTGTCATCACCATGCCACATTGATTCCCAGCAAATTCAAGATCAAGAAAATAACAAAGATTGCCAAGGTCATTGATCGCATACTGTTGTCCAAGGAAATCGCTGCCTGAATACCCTGCTCATCATCACCTGTAACGATGATGTCATCTACATAGACCAGTATAGCAATAGTACCTCTCTGGGATCCCTTCACAAAAAGAGAGTGATCTGCAGTAGATCTGATAAACCCATGTTGTTCAATCAACTCTGAGAGCTTTTGAAACCACGCCCTCAGATTTTGTTTAAGACCATAAATCGTCTTGTGAAATCTACATACCATATGAGACTCCCCCTCAGAGCAAACATTGGAAGTTGTTGCATGTAGACTTCCTCTTGCAAGTCACCATAGAAGAAGGCATTTTTGACATCCAACTGAAATAGAGGTCATTCGTGTACCACAGCAACAGAAATCAGGATCCGCGAAGTAGAGTGGCAGGCAACAGGAGGAAACATATCTTGATAATCCACTCCATACGTCTAGGTGAATCCACGAGCAGCAACAAGTCTGGCCTTGTATATGTCTATTGTACAATCAGCACGGTGCTTCACTGTAAACATGCACTTGCTCCCCACAACAGATACACTAGGAGAGCATCAACAATACTACATGTGCCTCGAGATTGTAACGCAACCATTTCTTCCTCCATAGCAAGATGCCACTGACTAACTTGCAATTCTTCCTGATATGACCTTGGTGTCTCCATAGCAGACAGTCCCACAACAAACCTGTGAAACTCCTCTGAAACACGTGCAAGAGAGTCATGGGAAGCAAGACGATACATAGTGCATGTACGCCTATGCTTCCCTAGGGCAATGGGCATATCAAGATCCTCGGCCTCCTCATTGACAGGAACATCTATAACTTCTTGCTCATCATGTTATAAATGCAAATCACTAGTGCCATCATTCGAAACCAAGTGTTCAGAACATACATGGGGCATGCTGGATGTTGGACGAGGCACATGAGCACGAGGTTGGTGTTGGTAAACCCGCGAAAAACATGTGGGTGTAGCAAGTGAAGTTAGTGGTAGCGGTAGAGGTGAAGGTGGAGATGGTGAGGAAATGGTAAGGAAGTAGAGTTTGGGGTACCTCTTCTCCTGACTTCGAAGAAATCAGCTTATCACATGTAGGAGAGAACATAATAGACTCAAAGAAGGCGACATCAGCACTAACATAATACTTCCTACGAACAGGATCAAAACAACGATATCCCTTTTGGGTCCTGCAATACCCCACAAAGACGTACTTGACAGCTCTATTAGAGAGCTTGTCATGAGCAGGAGATATATGATGAACAAAAGAAACTCACCCAAAAACACGAGTGAGGGAGAAAAGATCCTTCTCAGGAAATGCAATCAAGAATGGATCTTCTCCCCCAGCACAGACGAAGGCATACAATTCACCAGATAGCAAGTTGTTAGAACTGCATCTCCCCAATATGAATGAGGAGCACGGCTCTGGATCAAAAGGATCCTGGTAACATACAAAAGGTGATGATGCATGCGCTCAACCACCCCATTATGTTGGGAAGTATATGTATAAGAAGTCTGATGAACAATACCAATGGTTTTGAGAAACTGCGAGAGTTGAAGGTTACAAAATTCTAATGCATTGTAGGACGGATATACGTGACATTCGCAGAAAAAACATCCTTTATTTCATTAATGAACGACTGAATAACATGACCAGCATCATACTTGTTTTTAAGCAGAAAGATCCAAGAAAACCTAGAAAAATCATCCACATCAACAAGATAAAATCTATGCCCCTGATGGTCTGGGACACGACTCGAACCCCAAATGTCAAAATGATTTAACTCAAAAATAGTGTTACTACTATGACCCCGGCGACTCTGAAAAGTAAATCGGTGATGCTTCTCAAGCTGACATGCCTCGCACATAAAGGTAGCACAAGGGGAGATCTGAGAAAGAACGTGTCACAGCTTCTGCAGAGGAAGATGGCCAAATCGGAGGTGCCAAACATACAGAGCGACTGATCTATTGTGTAGAGATAAAGTATCGGCATATGGAGATTGGACCGGTCTATACAAACCTCTTTACTCATGGCCAGATCCAATCACCCTACTCATAAGAATGTCCTGAAACAGAAGGGATGAAAGGTCAAATATGGCACGACAATGTAAATCTTTGGTGATTTGACTAATAGATAATAAATTCATAGAAAAATCAGGAGCATGGAGAACATTTTGTAGGCGCATCCATGAAGTCAACCGCACCTCCCCCTGATTAGTAATAGGAGAGTGGGTCCCATTTATTATGACTACCTATTGACCTGGAAGAGTCGACCTGTATGTACTAAACTGGCTTCTATCACCACAAAGATTGTGTGAAGCTCCTGAATCATGATCCATTCTGACAAGTCTGCCCTGTAACAGCTAGTAAGAGCATATGTTGTACCTGATGTAGATGCAGATGCTGAGGTGGCTACCTCTGAGGATCCTGAAGGAGCACTTGATGAACAAGGTACAAGCATGATTCTCTCTCAAAAGGGCTACAAGATCATCGAATCGTTGATCAGAAGCAAGAGGTAGAATACTAACTTGCTCAGTCTGCTCTGCAACACGTGCTGAAGGAGGATAACCATGCTTAGAATAGCATGTATCCTTAGAGTGTCCAGGCTTGTGGCAATGAGTGCAAGGCTTACTGGGTTGGCTACCCCCTCCCCTACCCCCTCCCCTACCACGGTTACCACGACCATGGTACTATGTAGAGCTCCCTCTACCAGGAGACGCAGCCATAACTGAGGAGGTGTGATGCTGTTGAGTAACATCGCCAAAAGATATAGAAAGCATGCTCAGTCTACGATATGCCTCTCCATTGGAGGTATGGTGGCATCTGTAAGGATCTGCGATCGAGTAGCATTATATTCATGGTCAAGAGCTGCTAGAAAAACTCCAATCATCACAAAATTTATGTACGCCTTAAGTTGTTCTGGTGTAGCAATCAAGGAAATGAAATCGTGAAGCTTCTCAAACATACCCCTTAGAGAGGTGTAAAGGGTATGGAGAGGACGTCCATTCTGCTTTGAGGTGAAGATATCATGCTGGAGTTGAAGTATCTTCGATTCATTTTTCATCAGGGAGTATGTGACGGTGAGAATGTCCCACATAGCCTTTGTAGTAGGCTAACTCATAATATCATTGGCTTGACACGGTCCCAAATAGCCATACACACGCATACGCATTGTTTGTCTCCCATGAAGCATTAATCTCGGTCTTGTCGCTAGGCTCATCCTGTGTGAGGATGTGCTTCTTGTCGTTACACTGCATTAGGCTCATAAAGTGCATAGCCCATAAGTCATAATTTGTCCAATCCATCTTGGCAATGGGTGTTGGACCTGGGCACCGAGGGATGAGACATCGGCTATGGAGTCAACTCTGTTGCCTGAGAGATGACAACGATGACCAAGATTGGGGTTGAAGATAAGGTAAACTGTGTCTACACAATCATACAGGAAGACGGTTGTGGGTGTAGACTCATACCACAACCTCTTACATCTGTTTGAGGTCTCTTTAGGTAACTAGGATGATTTTAAATGACCAAATCAACCCTAGAAACCCAAAAATCAAAAATGAACAGAGATCAAATCGCATGTTTGAAGCACTTTTTAGACCTCGAACTGTCGAATATGGGCCTCTAGTGAGCCATGCAGCCCCTAGGACGAAAGTGGAGACAGCGGAGGGTGGCAAGGGTTGTTGGCAGCGATGTTGGCAGCCCTAAGCCACTGTAACAGGAGTCGGCGACGGCAACCTTGGCTATTGTTGCTTGTGGCGGCAGCCTCAGCTGCTGTTGCTATGTGGCGGCGGCGTTAGCCGCTGCTACTACTGTTGCGTGAGCCGTGGTAGCGGTGGTGGCAGCCTTCTTGGCGGTGCCTGCGTTAGGGTTTTGGGAGGGTGGGGTCAAGGATTTAAAAAGCGTGAGGCGTATCGAGGCGTTTTCTCAGTATTGCCTCGAGACGTAAGCCTCGAGGCGTTTCGAGGCATAAGTCTCATTCGTGAAAGAATTTTTTCATAAAACATAAAAATTAATCGTAATTACAATTTTCAAGTTCTAGAAATTAAATAGTTATTATTAAATACATAACTACATGGCATTTCAAGGCTAACATCATGGTTTAAACATCCAAGTTGTTATATAGCTCTCTTTTTTGGACTATAAAAATGTAAGGGGTCAAGTAAATATGGATATGCAAGCACAATAATGAGTAACTCTCCGCAAAATTTGAAGTCTTGAAAAAAAATTAACTAAAGGGACTAGATGTAACATAAGACACATACTAAAGAGTAGAGGCATTAGATTTAAGGACTCATGACCCAAATTTTTGTTCATGTTGATTTATAAAGAACGTGCATAATAAAGTAAAAATAAGCTTAATACTTTAATAAACTAAAAAATGCATTTCTGTAAATTGTGAGCTTAAGGACTTGAAAATACTTGTCTATGAAAGCTGAAAAGCCCACAATCAAAAAAGGCAAAAAAATATTGCAGAAAAAATAAAAAAATCATGAGGCAGCGCCTCGAGGCGCACCTCATAAGCCTCTAAGCGTGCCCCATAATCCTCGAGGCACATGCCTCACTTAGGCGGCATGAGGCTATAGCCTTGAGGTGTTTTTCCTTTGAAAACACCTCGAGGCAATTGCCTCAGCGCCTTGAGGCGTGTTTTTAAAAACAATTGGTGGGATATCTAGGGCACATGCTCCGTCCTAGGACCGTCGCTATAATATCATGTGGAAAGGAAAAATAGAATTGTATATTCATCGTAGCCCTAGAGCTCTCTTATATAGGAGAAAAGCCCTATGGGAAAATTACATAAAGAGGACAGGAGAAATACGAAATGTAAATAACCCTCAGAAAGATAGAAATATCTCAATATAGTATATGAAGAAGAAACCTGCCTCATTAACTCCAATCCAAAAATTAAAGGGTAGAAGTAGAATAACCATGATCCAAACATGGGTTACGACATGGATAACCAGTTTACCCTCGGGTAAACTGGTAACCAAAGGAAATGACACCAATTATTCTTGTTAGTCTCAACTCTCCTTCCCAGTGGTAGGATGAACATATTTACACAACACAAGTACCTGAAAAAAATGCCGAAGAAAATGGGTGATGTGGAAAAAGTAAATTGTGATGGTAAGAAGATGGACGACGTGGCAAAAGAACAATGTGATGGTTCATTCATCGATCATGGAATCCACTATCCCGAGGATCGTAGGTAAGATTATGCATTATCCTATCACTAAAGGGATGGGATACATAATGGAGTACATACTCACAAGAGAAAAATGTGAGCAAGGTTCTTCAGATCCATCTCCCCATCCTTCATCTTCGTAAGGATGGCATACCCCTTATGCAGAACATTGTGTTCGATTGGTTAGACTCCTTAAGCTCGATCTGCAAATATCGAAGGCAACGGGGAATCAAGAGCAGCATATGACAAGCCATTTTCTTGTGAGTCTTGATAATGAATAAGGATGCACATGCATATGTGCCTATCTTGGTTGAGATGCCTACTTTAGATAAGGCATATAGTCATCCGGACACCTCTGTGGAAGAAGAGCCTGAGTTATCTTCACACATTCATGTTCATGCGATTCTTTTTCCAACTTCACCAAAGAGAAATCTTCCCAATCCAACTCCCACGAAGTTTTCCGACCTCCATCTTCTCACATTCCTAGCGATATCCCAAGTCCTCATTACAATTATTGAGCCTCCCAAGCAAGGCAACCCCCAAACGAATCCCAAGATGCCATATTTACACCATATAAGTTCTGCTTTAAACTGTCTTTAGTGCGCTTCAAATTGACCCTACCAATTTTTTGTAGAAGAATATAACAATCAAACTGAGTCTCTCTAACAGTTTATCCTTCAAACTTTGACAAGTAGATATATATATGCCTTCTTGTATTGTTCCTGCTGCGAATTTGTCTGTTGTATCTCACCAAGAACACCCTCATCTCCCTCTGAGGAATCCAAATCCATGCCCTCTTTCCATGTAAGTATTCCATTTCTTCTTATTGTTTCTGCATGTTCAGACTCTAGTCAAGGCTTTTTCTTCTTGACTGCAGTCCATTCCCCGGCCTTCTTAACCATCTTCTTGAGTTGTTCATGGTGTTGCTCACTAGATGCCTCAGAATCCATTCCTCGGCCTTCTTACCCATCTTCTTGAGTTGTTCATGTTGTTGCTCACTAGATGCCTCAGAAGCCAAAGTTTCTGTGAACTGTGATCTCTCAATGAAATACTATTGATGTTTATGCCTAGCATTCTTGGACAATTGTCGCTGCATGTTCATTTGTTCAGCTCCCACAGCCTTCTATTATTCCTTCTGCTGAGTTGGAACTGCATCTGTGTGTCCCCTCTCAATTCGGCCCTTCAATTTGACATCAGCACCGACCTGTCAACAGAAGACAACGGATTGTGTTAAACCACCAACCTAATACCAAATCTTTAGTTTTCACCTGCTGACAACCTCCACCTTTTTCTTGCAACTATTGTTCCCGCGACTTCTGTTGATGTTGCCCAAATTTTTGAGCTTAATAAACATCTGTTTACTTCATTTTATTCAATTTATGTGTACTTCCAATGAGCAATTCTTCCAGAATATGTCCTCGTTGAGTTGGAGCCTGTTGAAATCACCACGTTGATGTTGCCCGTCGCTGTACACCATCTGCATGGTCTCCAAAACTTGGAGAAATGGAAACAACATGACTCACAGTCTTCTTGTCATAGCACCCAGTTGAAGGAATTAACTTGCTGCTTGATTTTACCCCAAACCCTTACTGATCGTAAGAATCTGTTCCGAAAGCTAGATGATTTGAATCATGCTGCGAAAGTCTTCAGCACACTCAGTTGAGGCCTTCTTAGGAAATTAAAAAAAAAGCAGCTGGGTGATCAACTCCCAAGTTCCCCTCGAAGAATTTCATGCCCAATCCCAAAATTCTCTATAGAAGAAAACAGAGAATCCATCTAAACCTGGGAAGCCCTCCCGCTTCAAGTACTTGAAAGCAGTCAAGATATCTGTCTAAGTAAGACCTCTCGCCAAACTATTAATAACCAAAGCAGACATCCTACCAGATCTACAACCTCTCCATCTTCATGATCTGCCATACCCAATACTCATGAAATGTCTAAAGTATGAAGCCTACATTGCTCCAATCTCCTTCTCTTCCACCAACAGACGATCAATCAAGTCCACGCGCCTACAACCACTGACAAATAGATGAAAGAACCCAGTCTTCTCATCACCATTTTGAGCCGCATGCCACAAATTGTCTATAGTCCATCTCAATCTAGACATCCTCCACCCTCACAGTTTCATGCTCTGAAATCCCTGCCTCCATCTCACCTCCTAAGGCATCATGCCCATCTTCATTCCTGTGAAAAGAAACCACCACCTCCAAAGTTGCAAGCACTTCATTGTTAAACAAGGGGGTCGCTTGTCGAGTTGTTGTGGTATCGGAAGCTTTGAAAAGGAAGGTGGGGGTACTGTCAACCTCCAAACCTAAAAAACGTGAACTAGCGGAGACAATATGGGCTATAAGCACAATCTTTGCACAATTTAAGAGCTACAAGGTGATGAATTGTTCTAGGGCTTGCAGCACAAACCATGTGTACCATGCATTGCTTCTCCAAAAAAAATATTGTTTCATAGAAGGAAACCATTATCATCATTGTTGTTGGAGGCCTTCAGCACAGAAATAGATTGATCCTCGAGAATAATACTTCAAAAGTTTAATAAAATTTATGCAGAATATGATCAAATTTAAAAATAAATTAGCTCAACAAATAAACCACAGAAGACAAGAATTTATACAGGTTCACCATTCCTTTGAACTTATAAACTCTCACCATACGAACTACTTCAGTTGTAAGTCAATCTATTTACAAAGCACACAACTTACCAGATTTATCTTCTAACAAGAAAAAAGGGATTTCAAGGAGAAGGCCTCAAGGTATACAACTATGAAAGTAAATAAAATAGAATTGGAGAATCATAAATCTAAAAGAAACATGATTTTACGTGAAACACTACTCCCCACGGAACGGATATAACCACATGAGAAAGCCTTAAAAGGATTGCATCTTTTATTATATTCTCTCAATGAGTACAGGGTTGTGGGCTTTATTTATAGTCCCGCCAACTCATTAAGTCCACCACTTAGCAATGCGAGACTAAACAACTCTCTACACATAGAAGCCAATTATAAATATCTCAACACTCCCCATCAAGCTAGAGTATGGAATGTCCCATCTTGGAGAATACAACACTTAACACATACAAGTAGGATCCATATATCGATACAGCTCTCAAACTCTCAACTGCATCTTCTCGTGCTTGTGATCGGTGGAGTCTGCAACTGCTAATGTTGGGCTCTTGAATGCTATGGATATAGAAAACTGAAAAAGTATCTCTCCAAAGGAGACCTTTATGAGCGCTACCACCATATGATGATCTGAACAAGAGGGATTCTATCATGAAGTCAATGCAATGGGTCTCTCTCAATGAGAGCCTCGAACTGGGCCTCTCTCACACTAGCTCATAGAATGGGATCTCGATTATGAAGACCCTATGGATCTCTGAAATATCAAGCCTCTACCATAGGTCTCGGACATACATGGTCCACATTAAAACATTGCGCCCAAATCATGAGTATGGGAGTCTTTCAAACAAATGATCGTATGTACACATACAAAACAAGAAGTGTTCAGTAACACTCCCCTATCTTCCATATCAATGTGGGAATACAAAATTAACCCCCTTTCTTTCTCTCTTTTTTCCACCATTTTTTCAAAATATTCCTTTTTTGTTGAAGTGTCCATGCTCCTTTTAATTTCAGCTCTTTTTTTATCAAGCACTTTTTCTCATTGAACCGTTCTTTTTTCCTACAGCCATAGGTTCCACCTTTTCTTCAGCATTGCTTTCTTTTTTCTCACAGCAGTTTCCTTCGAGGCATGTTGGGTCTAAACAAAAATGAAGCCCGGCGTAGCCATTTTATTGGCTTCAAACTCCCATTTATCCTTCCATTTCGCTCTCCAGCCCACCATCTTTTTCGTATGCATTATTTTTTTGACCGACTAATTCAAAATTGTGCCCTTTTTTTTGCAGACTCCTTATTTATATTATAGCCAACAGTAGCAGCCCATTGGGCCATAAATGGCAAAGAATAGGCTTTCACAGCCTAATGGAGAACAGTGTGTGTCCCCCTTCCTCTTCTCCGTGGAGAATGACACAGAGAAACCAACATTTCTAGGGTTCGGAAACACAGCCACCAGCGATTGGCAGCGCCATCTCCGGCCTCGGCCTTCTTCTTTATCACACATATCTAAATGTGACGCTTGTTGCAACGTAGCTGATCATGTCCAATCTCCTTGCACATACAGAATAGTTGAGGTGCTTCTCCTCCATTGTGATCTAGGGTTTGAAAGAACAAACCTCTTTAGCACCTCAAGTAAGGAGTTCTTTGAGCTGACACTATCCCATTGGGCATCTATCAGGTTGAGCCATCGCGCACAATGTCGTAGAACTGCTGCCATCATCTAGAGAAGCATTGTCATTGGAGGCATAGCAACTCTCAACCGATTACCTTCTACGGAAAACGCTCACCTCATCTCCAACGGTACCCTAGCCATAGAATGTCAGTGTAGTGTCAATTTCTTCTTGTGGTTTTTAAGGATGAGAACACGTGGCAGAATCAAATGCCACCACAGGAACCTATTAGGGTTGAAACATTATCATCCATAAAAGATACCATATAAACAAAGACGAAATTTGAACTTAAAACTGGAACAAAAATGAACTTCAAATAACAACAGCTGTCCCAAATCTTCTCCTTCGATACCATGTGAAAATAAATAAAATAGAGCAGGATCAGAACTCAAGAAGAAACACGAATTTGCATGGAATCCTACTATCTAAGAAGCGGGATGAAACCACGAGAGAAAGCCTAAAGGATTGTAACTTCTACTGAGTTCTCTCAATGAGTACAGAGGGTGCCGTGCTCTATTTATAGCCCCACCAACTCATCAAGTCCCACCACTTAGCAATGTGGGGACTAAACAATTCTCCACAGAGAGGTTCAATTACAAAAAAACTCAACATTAACCAAATTTATCTTTCGCACAAGAAGAAAAGCTTTCGCACATAACGTCTTAAGGTACGAAATCTTACCAAGGGTTTATCTTACGTTGGGGAAGTCAGAAATTTACTCAAGAATAAAGACAAAATACAATTATTTGAAACATGCAAAATATAAATGCAAACCAAGACTGATGTTGGAGCACAAGGCTTTTAGGAGAGCCAAGCTGAGAGTTGCAAAGAATGCAAAGAACTGGGAACTTGACAAGGTTATATCCTCTTTTACGCACATAAGAATATCTCACAGGAGCAGATAAAGTTGCAGTGCTAAGCAGAGAACTTGTGCTCTCAATGTGCGTTGAAAGCGTTGAGTTTAGGGCCCTCTTATAGGCTTAAAGGAGCTAGAAAATAGTCGTAATTAATAATATTTCAACTCAGAGCGGCTGAAGAATCAACTCAACGCATCGGTGTACATGTGTATAAAGGTGTGTACCTGTGCATAAGGGCAAAGCACACTAAAAATAGGTTCAATGACTAGTATGTAACGCATTACAAAAAGCATATTTTTGAAGGAACAAGGACGACCACCGTATAGGTGAACATCCAAAAAACTTCACCATTAATTCACAAGGTTACACTGACTTTTTAAAGCCAAATAATTACATGCGCAAACAAATTTTCACTATAGTATCTTTCTTGACGGAAGATTAGTTTGTTTCTTGCCGACCATAAGGCCCAAATCGCAGCCATGATCATGTATCTATCATGCTCCAAGTCCGCCAATCAGACCCTATAGTATCCCAGAAATTCGCTACGCAATCGGTCTAAATCAAACGGTTACCAAATCTCGACCAGAAATCTATGGAACCCACACATGTGAAGAACAAGTGGCCAACATCTTCATTGACCTCTAAACACAGCGCACGCACAAGATTTACGCCCTGAAAGAAGTGTGATAGTCTGTCTCCCGTCAACAATCACCCCATTCTTAAAAGCCACAAAAAGATCTTAACGCTCGTAGGTACCTTTTATTGACATAATATCATACAATCAGCAGTGCAACCACCTGGGACAAAAGGCACTGACCCCATCAAGACCTTGCGTGCTTTCTGGAAAGTAAATCTTCCATCATTCCAGTTCCAGCAGTCACTCGCATGCAAGGGCCCCTCTTGGTCTACCAAAATTTCCAGCATCTCCACAAAATCATCCATTTGTTGGTCGAAAACTATCTCAACGAAATGATGGGGAAAAAGGTACCATCCCAAGCATATGTCATCGAACTGTCTGGGTCTAGCGTCGGCGCCATCAGGCGGGAGAAGCGAATCCCTATGGCCCCTCCTTCCATACAGCCATCACGCCGGAATCGAAATCCCATCCCATCTCCAAGAATCAATGTTAACCCCCGAGGATCCGGGTATTCTTTATGTAAAATCTAATAATGATAGTTCCTGTAGAAGATCCCTGCCAAAACATAGTCGAATGTAAAAGATGTACGAGAGTACATAGGTACCTCCGAATTCTACATAGGGGTCACTTGAAAACCCTGGGGCAGATGGACGATATGTATGTTCATCTGTGGAATTATGATGAGCCATGTGATCACTACCTAAATCACTCAACTAGTGACTGCTTGGTAGACTAGATATCTTCAATAAATTCCCTTAGTGTTGAGATAATAGCTTCTACTACATAGAGAATGACACAACCTTACTGTATTCTCATTCAAAAGAATTTGTTAGAACGTTTTCAATGACAGAATCCTCCCCTTTTTTTTTCCAGTGACAAGGATATTTCGTTGAATCCTACTTATGCAAACAACTTCCGAAATGGACATGGCATAAGCAAAGATTATCATCAAATCAGTTGAATGTAGATAGGTTAGATCTCCTGGAAACGTCAACTCCGTAATTTCTTCATTTAAAACATAGTTTTCCTTCTTAAAGTGTAATACATAAGAGATGATTTTATCCTTACAATAAAATCCAAGCTCTTTTCACCCAATTCATGTGTGTATATATATATAATTACAAGTTTTAGAAGAAATTTAGCATTTTAAAACTCTAAATTCAGTATTTGATGAAAACAGTAGCAGCAGAGATTCATATTACCCATATACATATATATATATTTATACCCAGGGTGACAACAAAAGGCTGGAGATGATGCATGCAGGACAACAAGAAGGGAAAAGGATGGAATTGTACATGCAAGGCAGCAATTTCGAAGGGAAAGGGATCGTACCTTTTGAAAGATCTCTAGATTGGTGAAGATAGGTTTTCATGCACAACAAGGGAAGAGAAGAGATCCTCGACAACTGAAATAGCTGTTTTTGAGCAGCACACAACAACAGACCTTGGTTGTAGAATCAGCCGTCATCTACCTTGCTGCAACCCTAACCCGTGCTTGCAGCCGCCTAAAGAGCAACAGCAGAATCTCTGGAATTTATAGGAGGGAAAAGAGACCTTCGGCTGAAAAAGAATGCAAGTTTTTGAGGGAAATGGGGAGAGCAAAGAAAGGATGGTGTTGGTATTTATAGACGAGGGAAACGTTGTGTATCTGCCAAGTGGAGAGGCGTAAATGCCAGATGAGGCGTAAATGCCAGCTGCTATCATCTGTTGCAGCATGTAATTAAATGAAATAAATTATTTTATATATATTTTAAAACAACAACCGACTGCTGTTTTTATTGATTATATATATATATATATTGCTCTTTAATTGGTATACTTAAATTTAACCGCAATCGTGCATCGGACCTCGAATTCCGACGCGCAATATCTCGATTTGATCCTCTCGGAATGACGGTCAATATGAGTATAATAATGGTATACTTCCGGTCGAGTTTTGAATATCCGAAATTTTCGGATACGGTTTTTGTTTAAGGTTAAATTTTACGATTTAAAAATATCAAACGACATCCGATTGACGAACGGTCGATTCCGTTGGTTTCGTATCGTCGAATCGGATCTCATGATGGTCTCGGTTCGTTTCGCGGTTTCTGAATTTGCGTCACGGCTTTTCACGGCACGCATTACGAAGGGACCGATTTTTGGTCGATTTTGTCCGAACGACTTTTGATTCACTACTAATTGGTCGTTTTAGGTTGTTTAGTATTGACCGATAACGTTTTTGGGTTCATTAGACCCAAAATCGGACGACTTCGGGTTTGATTGGAAACCGGATGCTACAATCAACCATAATAATGGCCACACATCCTGCAACACCAAACATATCCCCTTCCAGAAATGTGATGATGCAACACCACTCTCCAGGAATCGGTAACGAGGAGGATGTCCCATAGATCTTCTGAATCAAAGAACACCAAACTTCCAAAATCACCCCAGATGCAGGCGATCCACTTGCATAATAGGGTCTTGTTCATTTCTACCAGACTACATACACCAAGTCCCCCATCAGCCTAGGACATAATAACAGTTGTAACATCCGGTTTCCAATCAAACCCGAAGTCGTCCGATTTTGGGTCTAATGAACCCAAAAACATTGTCGGTCAATACTAACCAACCTAAAACGACCAATTGATAGTGAATCAAAAGTTGTTCGGGTGAAATCTATCAAAAATCGGTCTTTTCGTAATGCGTGCCGCGAAAAGCCGCAACGCAAATTCAAAAACCGCGAAACGAACCGAGACCATCATGAGATCCGATTCGACGATACAAGACCAACGGAATCGACCGTTCGTCAATCGGAGGTCGTTTGATATTTTTAAAATCGTAAAATTTAACCCTAAACAAAAACCGTATCCGGAAATTTCGGGTATATAAAACCCGATCGAAAGTATGTCAACATTATACTCAATTTGATCGTCGTCTCGATACGATCAATTCAAGATATTGCGCGTCGAAATCGGAACCTCGATGTGCGCATACGGATATTTTAAACATCTCAAATGAAAAAAAAAATTTATTATTATTTTTAGTACAGTCAGCAGAACAGACTGTTGTCTGGATAGCCATTTGGCTTTTCTTTCTCACTCCACTTGGACCCCAAGTATCTCCACTTGGCTGAAACTAAAG
Source organism: Ottelia alismoides (assembly GCA_037367405.1). NCBI lineage: Eukaryota > Viridiplantae > Streptophyta > Magnoliopsida > Alismatales > Hydrocharitaceae > Ottelia > Ottelia alismoides. The sequence goes on from JAZKJV010003471.1 coordinate 689,551, forward strand.
CCTCCCTCTTGGTTATAAATACCAACCTTTCTCTCCTTATTTCTTGCCAATTCCTCTCAAACCAACGAGAGAAAGTTCCAGCCACTTGGGTTCTGCTGCTCCCAACAGCCCCAGGTGAATCTCTGCAACAGCAAGGAGCATCTGTTGCTTTCTCATACATGCATGTTCTTCTCAACTCAAAGCAAATATAAAAAGGTACCATCCTTTACCCCCATCTCTTTGCTGCCTGCATGTACAACCCTAACCATCTTGTTGCCCTACATGGATTTGTTTTTCCCACAATTCGTTTCTGATAGATTTAGTATTGATCTCGGAAATAGATTGACTTTAAACACCATCTAGATTCATCCTTGAGGTTCAAATGATTATATGAGGATGTTTACTGTAAAGATCTGTTCTTCAGTTGTTGCTATATTTTTTTTTATGAGATGAAGATTGATGATTCTCTATTGGATTGATTGCCTGGTATTAGTTTTATCTTAGTTTTTATCTGATCACTTCCACGTTGATCTGTGTTCTCTACATTATTTTAGTTGTTGATACATTCATTAGCAAACATTCCAATTTATTTTTATTTTGATTGTCTGACTGTGACGTGAAGAGTTGATGACGAGTATGGAAATTTCATTCACAAGAATCATTATTCATCCCCTTCTTAGAAGACACATAAAGTACACCACTCCAAAAAGGGCCCACCTATTTTTTTTCATCATGCACCCATTTCTCATTAAACTAACATCTGATTCGATGACATCCCTAATCCAAATGATGAAATCATTATTTACCTAGAAATCCACAATCACTTCATACATAGTGATCTTGACATCCCTCGAGGGTCCTTCTACTATCCTAAAATCTTTACATATTCTAGGAGATTCTAAAGCATCCAATTAAATAAATCCCAAGTAAATGTCTGATATCATGTCAACAAACTAGAGTCTGATATGACCCAACGTTCCTTAACCATCCCATGACCAGTACCAGATCAGGAATTCAAAAAATCCAAAAAAGAGAATGGCATTAAGGTTTTGAAGTTGATGGAGATGAACAATATCATTCTTATAAAGTAGGTGGAAAGACTGGGGAGCTATGTTTATTTGTTTCTTTGTATAACTTGACCCAACTCTGATGAAAGCTAAGATGAAGATTCAAAAGTTATATATATATATATAATGATTCAACAGAAGGGTACTTGCATGTAAAATTAAGGGGGAAACGAGATGGGTCTGAATACTCTAATTGAATTCTCATAATACACTAGTTGAATGCTCAAAATGCTATAGTTGAAATCTATTAGATATTCTGAGTATAACTAATTGAAATGGTTAGAGAAGTAAGTCGGGTTTTCTCAATAATAGATATATTCAAAATAAGGACTTAAAATATTGATTCTAATAATCATTCTTGAGCTTAGACAATCTGGTCCATGTGCAGACCCTTTGAATTTTATAAAGGGGCGATTGTGTGAAAATAAGGACAACCCTTGTGGGTAAATCAGTTGTTGATTTTGATTGATGAATTGTAGGTTAAGACACATCTGTTTCAAATGTTTAGTCAAAAAAAAAAGTTGAAAATAAGTGATGAGTGATAATTATTAATGCCAGTCATGGTTACCCTTTCAATAAGTGACTTCTATTAGTATGATGATAGAAATAATGACCTATGATCATAAGAACTGATCATCTACATAAATCATTCTTTAAGATATACCCTACCAATTATTGCTCACTATAGAGAAGAGTTATTATGAGATACCCAAATAAGATAAGTCGACTATAGTAGAGGTCAAGAAAATGATGTTGAATCAATGATATCAATCAATAATGCCGGTTACGGTGACCTTTGCACCTGACTGTGCGAGGGCGCGGTGACCCTCAACTGGGCGGGAGAATAGGAAGCCCAGTTAGGGCAGCGGCCGCTTAATGCGCGGGTCTAGGATCCCAGTCCCTTCACGGTTTTTACGCGAGCTCGCAGTGTTTTTACGCCTCGTTGGGATCCAGACTTTAGACCAGTTCCGCTGACCCTGTTTTAGGATGCCCAGGCGGGGGATCCTGGTTTTTTTCAGCTTTACGTACGAGCTCGGTTGCCCGTACTAGTCGGGCTGTTTTTCTAGAGCAACTTTTCTAGGGAGTCTCTCTCACCCGTCTCAGTGGCGTAGTTGGAGAATAGACCTATCCCTCTATTGGACCGCGCTTCCAATTAGAGGGCGAGACGGAAGAGCCATTTGTAGGCTTCTTCACCGCTTGAGTTACTTCGCCAACAGACATGGCGATTCTACATCTAGATCATCCATATCTGCATCTATACCATCTGGAATTGTATCGGAAACATTGGAATTAAGAGTTGAGAAGTTACGATCAAAAGTTAGGGTTAGTAGGAAATGACCACTCTCTCTACCAATAATTTAAATAAATTAATAGATCTTTCCAATCATAACCTTTCCATTATCACTCAACAACGTGATCTATGAATAGATGTGTGCTTACACTCAGATACTCATGAATACTCAAGTACTATAAAATATGTCACATATGGGAAATGCTGGGGTATGGGACAAACATTTGAGATGCTTACAAGTAGCCTGAAAAACCTTTTTCATTGCAAAGTAGAAATAACGTTTAATTTGAGTTGTTCTTGCCTCTCTACTTGCTTTCTTTTGTAAATAATAAATGCATGTTATTTTATATAAGTTTTTGGGAGGTACCAGCAACCGCTGACGCCTTTTCTTTCCTAACATGTGTGGCAGGCAAACAGCCTGCAGCTCAGTAGCTATACATGCTTCCGGGAGACAGAGTTTATACCCGACGGTATGAATTACTTTGTCTCAGTTTTTGTCCAGATAATGATGTAAATGTTATCTCTTTTGTATCACATTTTGGGATATATGTTGTAACATGGAATATGCTTGTACATGTTGTAAATGGATATGAATATTAATGAAAAGAATTTTGGTGCCATGTTGTCTCTTTTACTTGTGGTCATGTATTGAAAATGAATGTCATAGTTGAGAAAAAAAATTCCTGTATTTTTGCGACTTGTGCGATTAAACATGAATGATATCTTGCGAATTGCGCGTAAACGGGTACCCGGATCCTGAGGGGTTCACAGTTTGGTATCAGAGCAGTGGTACCCCGATACGCACATTCGCGATATTACAATTCCGATCGCATTAAGTTCTCGAATAGCGATCGTCTACTGACTTGTCGTGAGTTCGAAAAGGGAAATATGACATTCATATTCAATAACCACAGATGTCACCAAGTTCATTAATTTTCATCTTATATCCCAAGAAGAGAAAATCATTTATGATAAATATCTGTCTAGGGCATCCTTATGACTAATTATGGTTCTCATGCAGAGCCATGGCATCTCGACCAGGTCAGGATACTTCTGATCAGCTGGCACGCATACTGAGCGCACTTACCGATCTTCAGCAGCAGCAGGCTGCTATGAGAGGCCAGCAGGAGCAGATATTGGCCCAGCAGACTGAGATTGCCGACAGGCAGACGGACATGGAGATGAGATTTGAGGACCTGTCAGATTTCACGTACTATCCATCCCAGGATGGGATACGACAGGACCAGCACCAGTCCGTTGAGGTGGAGCAGCCTCATCCTGATGATCCACTAGAGGACATTCCAGAGCATGGAGCTGAGGAGGATGCAGACTTAGACAGGGAGCAGGACCCTGTTGACTTTGCTGACGAGGATGCACACGAGTTTGCAGCCATTCACAGGCACCAGTCAGTCTTTACTTCTTATCAGCGGGCCAACATACCCTTGTTCGAGGGCACAGGTCCACCAGATGACGCTGAGCAGTGGCTGATGAGAGTAATGAAAGTGCTCAGGGCGATTAATGCGCCACGAAACACGTGGCTATCTTTCGTAGAGTACTCACTGATAGACTTCGCCGAGCGATGGTGGATGGCCGTAGTGTCCGAGTTAGGCTGAGAGCCTACTTGGAACGATTTTGTGACGAAGTTCAGAGCCCACTTCTTTTCTGCGAAGTGGAGGGAGTCCCAGCGCCGACTGTTTGCAGAGCTTCGTCAGGGGCAGATGACAGCCCGGGATTACTTTATCAGATACACAGAGCTGTCACGACACACACGAGCAGCTGGCGCATTTCCAGAGGAGAATCTGGAGAAGTTCATTGGCGGCATGCGAGAGGAGGTGCAGGAGAAGCTGGCTGGACTACACATCACTTCTATCTCCGAGGCTACCGATGCTGCGGAGAAGTTCGAGGACATCAGAGGGAGACGTTACGGGAGCTCGTCTGGAGCACCGCCTAGACCGCGGCGATATTTTGGGCCGATACGTCGACCGTTTCAGCAGCAGAGGTCAGCCAGACGGTTCCGACCTACAGGTTCGACATTCTCTGGCAGTGCTCGCTCTTCTCCATCGACTACTCTAGGAGGAGCACTTGCCGGACGAGGTACAGAGTCCACTCGACCATCTGGGTCGCAGCGAGCAGATAGACCACCTGCAGGACCAGCTCGGAGCACGGACACAGCTACTCCCTCTACTCGACCAGTCCGGTGCTACCGATGTCACGAGTGGGGACATTACCGTGCACAGTGCCCACAGGCTTCTGGCGAGCCTCAGCCACAGCCTTCTCAGCCACAGCCTCAGACACAGCGTTCAGGGAGTTTCCGTGGCAGGAACTCCAACTTCAGGCGACCGCAGCAGCAGAGACAGACGCAGAGTGTGGCAGGATCTAGTGCTGCATCAGCCAGGCAGGGGCAGTTACACGCAGTCACTGAGGAGCAGGCACGTTCAGCCGCTACTGTAGTGAAAGGTATGGTCTCAGTCTTGGGCCGACCTTTCCATGTTTTATTTGATTCCGGCGCGACACACTCTTTCCTTGCTTCGAGATTGCTTGTTTCTTTAGATAGAGTTGCAGAGACGCTATCGTCTCCATATCACATCCGAGGGCCAGGTGGCCAGTTATTTGTCATATCTCTGATAGTCAGGCACTTGCCCATACTGATAGGAGGTCATGAGATGATCGCAGATTGCCTACTTCTGCAGCTTGATGAGTTCGACTTGATATTGGGCATGGATTGGTTATCCACTCATCATGCACTTGTTGATTGCTTTAGGAAGACGGTTGTCTTCAGGATTCCAGATCTACCCGAGTTCACCTTTGAGGGTACTACACATGACTCCACCATGGAGTACATTTCAGTATTGCGAGCCCAGCGACTTGTTGATCAGGGTTGCGATTCTTACCTTGCTTTTGTTCGAGAGGTGTCTGATCAGGAGCCGATGATACAGGACATCCGAGTAGTCTCAGAATACCCTGACGTATTTCCTGATGAGCTACCAGGGCTACCTCTTGAGAGGGAGATTGAGTTCGAGATCACATTGTTGCCAGATACACAGCCGATCTCGATGGCACCATATCGCATGGCACCAGCCGAGTTGAGGGAGCTGAAGGTGCAGTTGCAGGAGTTGCTTGACTTGGGATTCGTGAGGCCGAGCACTTCACCTTGGGGTGCTCCGGTTTTATTTGTCAAGAAGAAGGATGGATCCATGAGACTATGCATCGATTACAGGCAGCTGAATAAGAGAACGGTGAAGAACCGTTATCCCTTGCCACGTATCGATGATTTGTTTGACCAGCTCCAGGGATCTTCGGTTTTCTCGAAGATCGATCTTCGCTCAGGTTACCATCAGCTGAGGATTCGCGAGTCGGACATTCCGAAGACAGCCTTCAGGACTCGCTATGGACACTACGAGTTTGTGGTGATGCCGTTTGGGCTCACCAATGCACCTGCGGCTTTCATGGATATGATGAACCGTATCTTCCGTCCATACTTGGACAAGTTTGTAGTAGTGTTCATCGATGATGTGCTCATCTATTCACGGAATGAATGGGATCATGCGAATGATCTACGGATTGTCTTAAATACATTGCGGGAGCACAAGCTATATGCCAAGTTGAGCAAATGTGAGTTCTGGTTATCCCAGGTCTCATTTCTCGGGCATATCATTTCTGGAGCAGGCATTGCAGTTGATCCTGCGAAGATAGATGCAGTTATGTCTTGGGAGCAGCCCAAGACAGTCACTCAGATTCGGAGCTTTCTCGGATTAGCGGGCTATTACAGACGCTTTGTCGGCGGATTTTCACGCATCGTTCGTCCTCTGACACGACTGACGCAGAAGGGAGTTCCATTTATTTGGGACGATTCATGTGAGCAGGCCTTCCAGACACTGAAGGAGAGATTGACTACAGCGCCTATTCTTGCTCTTCCTTCAGGCACTCAGGACTATGCAGTTTACACAGATGCATCTGGAGAAGGTCTAGGAGCAGTGTTGATGCAGAGAGGACAGGTGATTGCTTACGCATCACGACAGTTGAGACCGCACGAGCGGAACTACCCCACACATGACTTGGAGTTGGCGGCAGTTGTTTTCGCCTTGAAGATCTGGCGCCACTATCTATATGGGGTGAACTTCGAGATTTTCACAGACCACAAGAGTCTGAAGTACATCTTTGATCAGAAGGAGCTGAACATGAGGCAGCGTAGATGGCTCGAATTGCTGAAGGACTATGATTGCACGATCTCTTACCATCCCGGTAAGGGAAACGTGGTGGCTGATGCACTTAGCAGGAGAGCACATGCAGAGGGTACGGCGAACTGGCTATACACGTGGGATACACTTGCAGCGTTGAGTGATTGGCATCCTCAGGAGAGCGCATCCATTTCTACCGCCGTACCTCCACGATACAGCAGTCTTTGGGATCGTATTGTAGAAGGCCAGAAGACTGATCCTTGGATTCATGATAGATACATGCGCGCCGTCAAGGACGAATTTGATGACTTTGTTGTGATGGAGTCTATTTTATGGAAAGCAGGACGGGTCGTTGTACCCAATGATGAGCAGCTTCGCAGAGACATTCTCGATGAGGCACACAGTTCACGGTTATCTATCCATCCAGGCAGTACGAAGATGTACCGTGATCTGCGTCGACATTTCTGGTGGGATGGGATGAAGCGCGATGTGGCACTACATGTTAGCAGATGCATGACCTGTCAGATGGTCAAGGCCGAGCACAGGAGACCGCCAGGATTACTGCAGTCTCTCCCCATTCCCGAGTGGAAATGGGAGAGCATTTCTATGGATTTTGTCACAGGATTGCCGAAGACGCCAGGTGGCCATGATTCTATATGGGTCGTTGTTGATAGGTTGACCAAGTCAGCCCATTTCATACCTGTCCACACGACTTATACTCCATCTAGGTTGGCCAAGCTCTATGTGCAGAACATTATCAGGCTGCATGGTATACCACGAGAGGTGGTGTCTGACAGGGATTCGAGATTTACATCTCACTATTGGCATCAGTTCATGTCAGCACTACAGACAGAGCTGAAGATGAGTTCTGCTTATCATCCGCAGACAGACGGGCAGAGTGAGCGCACCATTCAGACACTTGAGGATCTACTTCGCGCATGCACTTTGGAGTGGAAAGGGTCCTGGAAGGACCATCTGCCGTTAGTGGAATTCACGTACAACAACAGCTATCACTCCAGTATTGGCATGGCACCATTCGAAGCCCTATACGGGCGGAGATGTCTTACACCTCTCAGTTGGCGGGAAGTAGGTGACCATGCTCTCTACTCCGTAGATCTCTTGGAGGAGACTGCGAGAGCTGTTGATCTTGTGAGACGGAGGCTTCTGACGGCACAAAGCCGCCAGAAGAGCTATGCGGATTGTCGGAGGAGAGACTTAGAGTTCCAGGTAACCTAATTATTTCTTCTTCATCTATGACATATATATATGTCCAAATTAATCTCATATTAATGACACTCCTATCAATTATAGGTTGGAGATTGGTTATTTTTACGAGTATCTCCCATGAAGGGAGTGCAGAGATTCGGTGTTCGTGGCAAGTTGGCGCCGCGATATGTTGGACCTTTTGAGATTCTGGCTAGAGTGGGGAAAGTGGCATACCGAGTAGCCCTTCCCCCACATCTTTCAGCTATTCATGATGTTTTCCACATATCCAATCTGAGGAAGTATGTCCATGACCCTCGCCACATTATCAGTTACGAGAATCTTGACGTAGAGCCAGATCTGACCTATGAGGAGAAGCCTGTCCAAATACTTGACCGTGCCGTGAAGAAGCTTCGCAGCAAAGAGATTTCATTGGTCAAGGTTTTGTGGCACCGACACGGCGTCAAGGAAGCGACATGGGAGACTGAAGCCGACATGCGGGCACGATATCCGCAGCTATTCTGATGTAATCAACAAAACAAGCTTTTGTAATTAGATACATTATAAATATATGGCTTGTTTTCTCTTTGAGGTTTTTATGGGTTCAAAACCCTTTGAGGTTTTTATGGACATATGAAATTCCAACCAGACACCTAATAGCCTTAACTCGAGTCTCGAGGACGAGACTCCCTTTGAGGTTTTTATATTTGTAACATCCGGTTTCCAATCAAACCCGAAGTCGTCCGATTTTGGGTCTAATGAACCCAAAAACATTGTCGGTCAATACTAACCAACCTAAAACGACCAATTGATAGTGAATCAAAAGTTGTTCGGGTGAAATCTATCAAAAATCGGTCTTTTCGTAATGCGTGCCGCGAAAAGCCGCAACGCAAATTCAAAAACCGCGAAACGAACCGAGACCATCATGAGATCCGATTCGACGATACAAGACCAACGGAATCGACCGTTCGTCAATCGGAGGTCGTTTGATATTTTTAAAATCGTAAAATTTAACCCTAAACAAAAACCGTATCCGGAAATTTCGGGTATATAAAACCCGATCGAAAGTATGTCAACATTATACTCAATTTGATCGTCGTCTCGATACGATCAATTCAAGATATTGCGCGTCGAAATCGGAACCTCGATGTACGCATACGGATATTTTAAACATCTCAAATGAAAAAAAAAATTATTATTATTTTTAGTACAGTCAGCAGAACAGACTGTTGTCTGGATAGCCATTTGGCTTTTCTTTCTCACTCCACTTGGACCCCAAGTATCTCCACTTGGCTGAAACTAAAGCCTCCCTCTTGGTTATAAATACCAACCTTTCTCTCCTTATTTCTTGCCAATTCCTCTCAAACCAACGAGAGAAAGTTCCAGCCACTTGGGTTCTGCTGCTCCCAACAGCCCCAGGTGAATCTCTGCAACAGCAAGGAGCATCTGTTGCTTTCTCATACATGCATGTTCTTCTCAACTCAAAGCAAATATAAAAAGGTACCATCCTTTACCCCCATCTCTTTGCTGCCTGCATGTACAACCCTAACCATCTTGTTGCCCTACATGGATTTGTTTTTCCCACAATTCGTTTCTGATAGATTTAGTATTGATCTCGGAAATAGATTGACTTTAAACACCATCTAGATTCATCCTTGAGGTTCAAATGATTATATGAGGATGTTTACTGTAAAGATCTGTTCTTCAGTTGTTGCTATATTTTTTTTTATGAGATGAAGATTGATGATTCTCTATTGGATTGATTGCCTGGTATTAGTTTTATCTTAGTTTTTATCTGATCACTTCCACGTTGATCTGTGTTCTCTACATTATTTTAGTTGTTGATACATTCATTAGCAAACATTCCAATTTATTTTTATTTTGATTGTCTGACTGTGACGTGAAGAGTTGATGACGAGTATGGAAATTTCATTCACAAGAATCATTATTCATCCCCTTCTTAGAAGACACATAAAGTACACCACTCCAAAAAGGGCCCACCTATTTTTTTTCATCATGCACCCATTTCTCATTAAACTAACATCTGATTCGATGACATCCCTAATCCAAATGATGAAATCATTATTTACCTAGAAATCCACAATCACTTCATACATAGTGATCTTGACATCCCTCGAGGGTCCTTCTACTATCCTAAAATCTTTACATATTCTAGGAGATTCTAAAGCATCCAATTAAATAAATCCCAAGTAAATGTCTGATATCATGTCAACAAACTAGAGTCTGATATGACCCAACGTTCCTTAACCATCCCATGACCAGTACCAGATCAGGAATTCAAAAAATCCAAAAAAGAGAATGGCATTAAGGTTTTGAAGTTGATGGAGATGAACAATATCATTCTTATAAAGTAGGTGGAAAGACTGGGGAGCTATGTTTATTTGTTTCTTTGTATAACTTGACCCAACTCTGATGAAAGCTAAGATGAAGATTCAAAAGTTATATATATATATATAATGATTCAACAGAAGGGTACTTGTATGTAAAATTAAGGGGGAAACGAGATGGGTCTGAATACTCTAATTGAATTCTCATAATACACTAGTTGAATGCTCAAAATGCTATAGTTGAAATCTATTAGATATTCTGAGTATAACTAATTGAAATGGTTAGAGAAGTAAGTCGGGTTTTCTCAATAATAGATATATTCAAAATAAGGACTTAAAATATTGATTCTAATAATCATTCTTGAGCTTAGACAATCTGGTCCATGTGCAGACCCTTTGAATTTTATAAAGGGGCGATTGTGTGAAAATAAGGACAACCCTTGTGGGTAAATCAGTTGTTGATTTTGATTGATGAATTGTAGGTTAAGACACATCTGTTTCAAATGTTTAGTCAAAAAAAAAAGTTGAAAATAAGTGATGAGTGATAATTATTAATGCCAGTCATGGTTACCCTTTCAATAAGTGACTTCTATTAGTATGATGATAGAAATAATGACCTATGATCATAAGAACTGATCATCTACATAAATCATTCTTTAAGATATACCCTACCAATTATTGCTCACTATAGAGAAGAGTTATTATGAGATACCCAAATAAGATAAGTCGACTATAGTAGAGGTCAAGAAAATGATGTTGAATCAATGATATCAATCAATAATGCCGGTTACGGTGACCTTTGCACCTGACTGTGCGAGGGCGCGGTGACCCTCAACTGGGCGGGAGAATAGGAAGCCCAGTTAGGGCAGCGGCCGCTTAATGCGCGGGTCTAGGATCCCAGTCCCTTCACGGTTTTTACGCGAGCTCGCAGTGTTTTTACGCCTCGTTGGGATCCAGACTTTAGACCAGTTCCGCTGACCCTGTTTTAGGATGCCCAGGCGGGGGATCCTGGTTTTTTTCAGCTTTACGTACGAGCTCGGTTGCCCGTACTAGTCGGGCTGTTTTTCTAGAGCAACTTTTCTAGGGAGTCTCTCTCACCCGTCTCAGTGGCGTAGTTGGAGAATAGACCTATCCCTCTATTGGACCGCGCTTCCAATTAGAGGGCGAGACGGAAGAGCCATTTGTAGGCTTCTTCACCGCTTGAGTTACTTCGCCAACAGACATGGCGATTCTACATCTAGATCATCCATATCTGCATCTATACCATCTGGAATTGTATCGGAAACATTGGAATTAAGAGTTGAGAAGTTACGATCAAAAGTTAGGGTTAGTAGGAAATGACCACTCTCTCTACCAATAATTTAAATAAATTAATAGATCTTTCCAATCATAACCTTTCCATTATCACTCAACAACGTGATCTATGAATAGATGTGTGCTTACACTCAGATACTCATGAATACTCAAGTACTATAAAATATGTCACATATGGGAAATGCTGGGGTATGGGACAAACATTTGAGATGCTTACAAGTAGCCTGAAAAACCTTTTTCATTGCAAAGTAGAAATAACGTTTAATTTGAGTTGTTCTTGCCTCTCTACTTGCTTTCTTTTGTAAATAATAAATGCCTGTTATTTTATATAAGTTTTTGGGAGGTACCAGCAACCGCTGACGCCTTTTCTTTCCTAACATGTGTGGCAGGCAAACAGCCTGCAGCTCAGTAGCTATACATGCTTCCGGGAGACAGAGTTTATACCCGACGGTATGAATTACTTTGTCTCAGTTTTTGTCCAGATAATGATGTAAATGTTATCTCTTTTGTATCACATTTTGGGATATATGTTGTAACATGGAATATGCTTGTACATGTTGTAAATGGATATGAATATTAATGAAAAGAATTTTGGTGCCATGTTGTCTCTTTTACTTGTGGTCATGTATTGAAAATGAATGTCATAGTTGAGAAAAAAAATTCTTGTATTTTTGCGACTTGTGCGATTTAACATGAATGATATCTTGCGAATTGCGCGTAAACGGGTACCCGGATCCTGAGGGGTTCACAACAGTCCTCCAATCAACCAATGTCATACCTCAAGATTCATTAGAACTTGACCAAAAAAACCATCTCGTTATGCTTTCTAGTCATTTTCCAACAACCGTGGGGAGATGTCTGGAGGAGAGGGAAAAAATGGAAATAGCTTAAAGGACCAACTTCAGCAGCAGTAGTCTTCCACCTCTAGATAAGCATGTGGATTTCCAACCTGCGAGTCGTTTCTCCAACTTCTCAACTAATGATAACCAATCAGTCTGCCGCAGTCTCCCATCGACCAAAGACAAGCCCAAATATCTCAGTGGTCGGCATGCGCATGGGGATTCCAACCAGCTCGCAACAAAATCTCGACCAGCTCGTACAAACAGATATCTCTTCTTCATTCACGCCAAAAGGAACAAATTCTAACTTAGCCCTATGCAATCTTAGTCCAAAAACAACACCAAATAACTCTATGACCACAAACATACCCCTCCAGCTTTCCGTGCCACCTTCCGCAAAAAATGACAGTATCATCTACATACTGAAGAATGGGCAACAACATCTCCTCCTTCGAATAGCTTCAATAAACGTGTCGGCTACTGCACGATCCATCATGATAGACAAGGCATCGACCTAACAAAAATAAGGGTGCCAAAGGACATCAATGTCGAACCCTTCTCTAAAGCTAGAAACACCCTCTATTTGTCCATTAACCAGAACAACAATGGAAGATGTTGTAACACATGCCTTCGTCCAGGCTGGGAAACCTCTCCGATGCATCGAATCCCAAAGAAATTGACAATCAACGCAATCATATGCCTTGGAAAAGTTCGCATTCCACATAACTCCCCTAGTTTTGCACCTCCTCCAATCGGTCACAACCTATGAGGCCGAAACCACGCTATCCATCATATGCCTTCACGATAAAAATGATTTTTGTGCAGGCAAGATAACACCATTTAAAACTCCACTAAGTTGCCAACACCTTTCAACAATCAGATAAATCTCATTGGGCAGCGTACTAGGTCGATAGTCCTCTACTCTTTAGGAGACATCCTTATTAGGCAATAAAAATAAGAATGAACGGCTCAAGTGGTCAAACCTGAATTTTCCAGCAACAAACTCTGAAAACATGGGCACCTCCTCAGCCACCAAATCCCACAATTTCCGGAAAAAGTAATCAGGAAAACCATCTGGTCGAAGACAGCTATCAGGGTTGATAGCAAAAACTGCCTTCTGAATCACCTGTAAGTCAAAATTACTTATCAGTTTCTCAGTATCATCATTTGAAATCTGCATGATACCCAGACCAAGCCGTTGTAATTTGTGGCAATTGACAACTGACATCTCTATGGTGCCATGTGATCACTCTAGCCATTGTTGTCTCATGATAAATCTCATCTCCGACCTGACTTTTGTATATGAGGTTCCATCGCCGTCAACCACTAGCTATCGCATGAAAAAAAATTGAATCTCTCCCCTATTCAGTAGCTCCTCCACATCCAAGTCTTCTTCATCCTCTAATAAATACAACATCGCCATCTCCTCCTGGGCATCTCCTTTATTATTCACGTATCAACCTAGACTCCTTCATGAATGTGATTAACATCTTCCTCATTGCTTCCAACTTAAATGCCAAATGCCTTGTTGCCAACCCTTGTATTACCAGACTTTGCCCAAAAAAGACCACAAAATCCCTGAAGCCATCCTATAGCAACCATGGTTTCTTAAATCTGAATCATAATGAAGGTCTCCCCCAACAACCAGTTCCAGGCAAATATCCAGGCAAATAGGAGTATGGTCTAACCGAGATCGTAGCAATGAAGATGTTAGAAAATAGGAATGGGGAAGCCAATCAGAGATAAAGATTAAACATGGTGAACATGAGATTTAACGTGGAACCCTACTCCCTAAAGAGCGAGATGAAACCACGGGAGAAATGTGTTCATTCACTTTCTCACTGGATACAGGGGGTCTTGGGCTTCTTATATAGCCTCCTCAGACCCTCCAAGCCCCACCACTGGAAGATGTGGGACTCAACTCATGGATGGGGTAAATGGATCCTAGAGAGGTCCATTTACCCATCAGTACATGTGACGCATATACTCCAACACTCCCCCTCAAGCTGGAGCATGCAATGCTCAGCTTGGACAAAAAGAAAGAAATCTCAACTCACAATACGAGACAGTACAGACAATATCAACTCAACGTGCACAACCGTCGACTGTTGTCGAGGACGTTGCTTCTCTCGTCATGCAGGTGAGGAGAACAAACGGGCTGGAGTGTGAGTCAACTGAATTTCCTCATCGGAGAGCATGTATTTTGTAGTGCGCCTGTTAGAGTCACTGCAACTGAAGAATGAGTCTCTATATGGAGAACATCGGCCCGCCACAACATGTTCACAACCGCTCCATCTCTGAACGGGCCGAATAAAGGATGTCGCTAATTATCCATACGTAGATCTCTGAAGATGGATCTCTCTCATAGGGACCTCAAAGTAGGTTCTCTCTCATAGAAACCTCAGAAGGATCTCGTAAGGGAGTTCACAAACACTGGAGAACGAAGTCAGAAAGTCTCCTCGTCAAAGAACTGGGTCTCTTCCATCTGGCTTAGAGAACAGTACTCTACTCTGGAGTCCCTATGAAACCGCATTAAAACCCCAACCCACATGGCATAGGGAATGAGATCTCTACTCTGGAGTCCCTATGGAATACATGAAAACTCTGGCCGAAACACAAAAGATGGGGATCACAAACAATGATGGCAAACATGTGCACATCTGACTGAAGACCGCATACATATACGTGTCTAAAATTGAAGACTCGGAACCAATCTGACGTCGATTCTGAACATCTGAAAAAATGTATAGTCCGAACAATCTGCTGGATTGGGAAAATCTGGCATCTGAATCTGGAATCAGGAGAACCTCTGGCATGTAGAACTCTACACTATGCTCCCCCTTTCTCCCAAACTTGTTGGACATTAATGGAATCGGCAAAGTTGGGAGAAGACAACAAAGATGGCAAAACAACAAAACATCAATGAATCACTTAGCCGATCTTGACTGATTTTTTTGACTTTCTCCTCTATTCTTCAAATCGCTTTTTAATAAGCCATTTTTATACAACTTTCCCTCTCCTTTTTGCAAAAATTTCTCGCATATGGCTTTTCTTTGTACGTGCCTTTTTTTAATCAGATTTTTTTAAACAAATTCACTCGGCCCAACTAGGGCCCAATAATGTGCAACCCTTTTTTCTAAACGCTGCAGCTGAAAAAAAATTCAGCCATCGGGCCCCTTTTTTTACTCTGAGTTGCCCTTTTTTTCCTTTTTTTTCACGGTTGATGCCTCCCCTCTTTCTTCATTCATCATTTTTTAATGTACGGCCCACTAAACCCTATTTCTGGCGGGCCAAGAAATATGCGACAAATATTTAAAAAAAACACCGAGGGCCCTTATTTAGAGTTCCCTCTTGGGAATCTTTTCTTCAACAAAAGATCGCAGCCCCGATGGGGGCCTTCTTCCCTAACTGGAAGCGATGTTAGCGCATGTGGAGGGCTCAGCTTGGAGCGGAGAGTAGCGTGAAGGGTTTCGTCGCCTGGAGGTTTGCGGAGGGTGCCGCCTGGGCATGCGATGGGGGTCTCACGAGAGTGCCGCCTGGGCAAGGATCGCGCCATGGAGAAGATGAGAACTGTGGGGCTTGCAACAGCTGGAGGAAATCGAAAGAGGTAGGTGGTGATATATGGAGGATGAGCGCCACCGCAATAGGAGAGTCATGGAGGTGGAGGAGCTCGATCTGGAGTCGTAGGTGCGGAGTGAAAAGGGGCGACGCCAGAAGCGGGCGGCGGTGCGCCGCCACCGTCTCTGTTAAGGAATCGTTGCCGACTGCAAGGAATAGCGTTGCCGCATTATGCGGCTGAGATCTGCGCGATGTGGCCTGGAGTTGACGCCTTTGGAGCTGAGCGAAGGAGTTAATGCAGAGGGGTCCTTCCCTGCCCAAAAGAGGTAGGCAGCGGTATCCGCTGGAGAGAAGCCTGGAGTTGCGCGTACGAAAAGGGCTCCGTACTGAAGGAGATGGCGTTGGAGGAAGAGTGTGCTGAAGGAGTGTTGCCCCCTGGTGGTTGCCATTGCAGAATTAGGGTTCCAACAGGAACCTTAACTTTTCTCGAACCCAACGAAGAACGGATCTTAGGCAAATCTTCTCGGAGCAACTAAGAACATAACTCAATCTGATAATCGAATCTTAAAAAATCTCCAAGAATACATCTCGAACATAAAAAAACTATATCCTTGAGAATCGAACCCGCTCTGATACCATGTTAGAAAATAGGAATGCGGAAGCCAATATCAGAGAAAAAGAATAAACATGATGAACATAGGAGTTAACGTGGAATCCTACTCCCTAAGGATCGAGAAGAAACCACGGGAGAACACCACAAATGGCTGATGTGTTCATTGACTTTCTCACTGGATACAAGGGGTCTGGGGCTTCTTATATAGCCTCCTCAAACCCTCCAAGTCCCACCACTGGTAGATGTGGGACTAAACTCATGGATGGGGTAAATGGATCCTGGAGAGATCCATTTACCCATCAGTACATGTGACGCATATACTTCAACGGAAATAATATAGACCATCTAAAACATTTTTCAAAGTTAGATCGGGATGATAAGCTTCTTCATGTATATTTATTGTTCGATGCATCTAGGACCTTCAGAGAAAAACCCTCCACTGCATCTATAAAGAGAGAAAACAGATCAGGCGTACCTCCCCCCCACCCCTCGGGTCAAACGTCCGAATAAAGAGTAACATTGAAATAACTTCCAAACATCCACACCATCGTCGGAAATTTCACCCACAATTCCCTCCACTCCACCCACAGAACCGAATTTGGAGACGTCGCAGAGACCCTATACACTAACGTAACCACCAATCTTGTTTAATCCATCTTGCTAGACAGAACAACCAACACAGAACGCAACAAAATCACCTCCTCCACCAAACAAAATAAGTCTCCAGTCCATGATACAATAACACTCCTCGAAAATCCATCCGCCAACAATGTTTTAAACCACATAAGGTGATGACCCAACATCAATTTCCACCTCAAGTGCGCCCAAGACTAAATCTTTCTCTCATATATACAAAGGATATCCACCTGTCCTGCCCTGGCAATGAACTGATCGTTGCTCACCTTTCCAATTGGCACAAGCCCCCACATTCCAAGAAACAATTTTCATGGGAAACCAAGGGGTACACACCGTTGCCTGCATCCTAACCTGCCCCACCATAGATGTCACATATGATGCCTCAGACCTACTCTCAACCGCCAAATCAATCATAGTGTTGTCATTTGCTTTCACTTCGTTCAACAACATGCCCCCACCCTCCATTTCTGCTACCAAGGGCTCCACAACAAAACAGCCCAATATATGCATTAGCTCCAAACCAACCAAAGGAGCATCCTCAATCGGTTGTTTTTCATCCATGATGAGCACCATTTTTGCTCACCCTCCTAGTGTCAAGGCTCAGACTATCGCATCTCCTCCTTTTTCTCGTAAAAATTAGAGCATTTTTAAATAGCAGCCTCACACACCTTTCTTTTTGCAACGGGATCTTCGCTTTCCTCTTCTTCGACAGGACCTTAGTCCATCATGAAACCATCCATCTTGTTCAACCACGAGAACTTGCGAGCATCCAACGTTCTGAACGGATACAATGCCCACAGGCTGGAGTTGGAGAACCGCTATAAGCTGGATTGGAAAATTTGCTAGAGTCAGAGAGGAAAAAGAATTCAAAATGGGTATCAGCCCCACATTCAAAGCAGAAGCAGCCAACAACCTATTCGAACTGGGTTTCAGAGAAAATTGGATCCCACAGAACCCGTTCATGTATCTCTGCTTCATGATACCCCTCACTCAAATTGAATTTAGGTAATTTTTTTTTAATCAAAAATGGGGTTACGTCCCATGAAAAATAATTAATTAAAAAAAGGATATACGAACTCTGATTGTTACATAAGTCATGATTCAAGAACCCCCCTTGAATGGATACAAACATTTTTACAATAGAATCTTTGAGCCGAAAAAAGAAGAGTGTTTCTAGCAATCCAGATAGACCAGACTATATAGCCAAGGGCTTAAGCAGATCCATCCTCGGGCACTGTCGAGATAGCAATAAAGAAACCCAAAAAGACTCAAGGCTCCAAGTACAAATCCAGTCAATGTCGGAATCTCCCCAGACGGAAGCGGAGCAGGGACAAAGGAAGAAAAAGTGCTCAATAGATTCAATTTCATTCCCACAAAGAGTGCATCTGTCAGAAACCTCCCCAAAGAATCTGGCACATCAGTCTCTCGTCATTATTCTCTTTCTCTTGAGAAGTCATAAGAAAAAACCGATCCTATCTGATAACCCAAGTACAACAACAACAACAAAGCCTTTTCCCACAATTAAGTAGGGTCGGCTACATGGATTCTTCGCCTCCATTCAGATCTATCTTGGACCAATCCCGGGCTTATATCCACAAAACTAAGATCCCTTCGTATGGTCTCTTTCCAACACTTCTTGGGTTGTCCTCGCCCTCTCTTAGCAGGCTCAACATCCCATCACTCGCATCTCCTAACTGGTGCATCAGCTGATCTTCTTTGCAAATGTCCAAACCATCTTAAGCAGTTTTCTCGCATCTTATCCTCGATCGGAGCTACACCAACTTTCTTTCTGATTGCATCATTCCGAATCTGATCTTTACGTGTGTGTGTCCATACATCCACCTTAGCATTTTCATTTATGCTACATTCATTCTCTGCACATGTCTATGTTTCACAGGCCAACATTCAGATCCATAAAGCATAGCAGGTCTCACGGCTGCTTTGTAAAACTTTCCTTTAATCTTTAAAGGAATTTTCTTATCACAGAAAACAGCAGAGGCTCCTCTCCACTTTAACCAGCATGCATTTATTCTATTAGTAACATCTCCATCAATTCTATGTAAAGGAATCTCTCTTCTGAATGTTATCGTCACCAATCTTCACCTCGACATGTCTCCAGACCCCAAGCTTCTCATTTACTCCATCTCTAGTCTCGTCAATTAACACAATATCATAAGCAAATAACATACACCAAGGTAACTCCTCTCGTAAACCAAGTGTCCAAATAAATCTGCAATCTCTAACCAAGTCATCTGCCTCGATGGTGGAGGTTTACAAATCGTCCCATAAGCCTTCTTGAGTGAAAAGGAACTTCCTCTCCAAACCCAGGAGTCGTGCCCCTAATGACGGCCCCCCAACATGCTGCAGTGAATCCAATAAAAGCAGGAACTCCTCCAACCGTTGATCTGAAAAGTTTGCCGAAAATAAGGGCATCCAATTTCCATCACACCAACAACTAGCAACCTGCATCTCCTGATCCGATGCCGGGGCAAAAAGTCGTGGAAAACGATTGCAATCGGACCATCACCCATCCAGTTGTTGGTCCAGAATGCAAAGGACTCATCATTCCCCAAAATGGGGTGAAAGAGCTCACCAAAGCATGGTAAAATCTTCAGAATCCCCCTCCAGAAAGCAGAAGGCCGCAGCCAAGGTTCAGAAATGCGGTATGTGGTATTTGTTCGATCATGCGATCTAAAGCGAAGAAGCGGATATGCGGAGGAGTATACGGAAGTATATGTGATTTATGCGTTTATAATATTTTAATTTAAATTATTATAAAATAAACAATAAAATACGATTATATAAAAAAATTGATAATCTAACAAAATCCAAAATCAAAAATTTCAAATAAGATAATATAATCAATAAATATGATAAATTGATTATTTTTTAGTGTGTGTTTTGAATTTAATACATATATATACATATACAAATTTGGATCCAACATGGAACACGAGGATTCTATAAGAGAACCTTTAATGTATATATAGATCTTATAGATAACAAAAGCTAAAGAATAATCATAGATACACAAATCATACACCCAAAATTATAAACATATATGTATCTTCAAGGGACAAAATATGTTGACACCAAATATAGGAGAAGATTATATTTGCATATAAAATTTATTATAAACACAAAAATGTAAAGTGTCTGACTGTTTGTCAATTAGTTCATGTTCATGTTTTCTTTGAAGAATTTGATTTTCATTAGATAAAAGATTCATAAAGTTGTAAACAATTCATTAATAAGTATTGAGAACAATGGGGAAAATGGATATGAGAAAAAATATCCTAGATTATATTCCCAAATGCAACATATACGAGAATAATGAAAAGATACATCAATGTAAATGATGATATAAGAGTTGCTCGGAAAAAATAGAGTTAATGTATCATCAACATGACATGGATTAACATGAATCCTATCATATATGCGGTTGCATATGCATGACATGGATTAACATGAATCCTATCATATATGTGGTTGCATATGCCGCATATGCGGACCGCATACCTACTTCATCAGAAAAGCCTCATTCATCGAGTCCATACACTTTACTCCTAGATCACCATCTGCCTTCAAAAGAGTGATTGACTCCCAGTCAACTAGATGCATTCCACTACCATACATGCCAATTTTGTTCCACAAGAATCGTCTCATAAGCCTCTCAAGGCGTTTCCTAACCCCAACAGGTAGAAGGCAAGAGGACATGAAATAAACCGGGATTAGCATGGTGAATCTAGGTAACTGAGTAGGATCACGCATTTCCAACTCACGGACCCAATTATAACAACATGGATTTGGTTGTCGGGTCGAATACTCATTCCAAATAAAACCCGATCAACCACTACTTGAGGCCATACACGAAGGGTTCTTCATAACGATCGCTAAGTAGGGTTTCGCACCATTCCCTAAATCTCTCAAAGATTGCCCTCCAGTCTTGCAATCGGTGTTTCCTTGTAACAGTTCCATCACTAACGGTCTGTCGGATCACAGTCGTGATTCACTATCACCGTAAGCCCGCCAATGTCTCCAATCACCACCCGGATCCACACCGTCGTCACAGCCCTTCCCACTGACAAGGCCAAGCGACGCGGTGCATCGAGAGGCTAGCCTTCAATCATTACCACCACTCCAATGCCTTCTCAGGGCCGAAAACCATAAGAAAGGATCTCGTTCAACGCTCCCAAAAGGTCTAGCACCACCTTCAAGGATACAAAAGTCATATTGCGAAAAGGAACCTCAGATACAATCGCCTTCCACCACATAATTACCTTCAAATAACCATCTCGAAATCTAGGTTGACGCCAAATAATCGATCCCTATGAGTACTTCGAAACACTGACAATTATTTTCGATCCACCTTCAATGGATAAACCTCTAATGCAAAGGGTAGCATCATCAATCCAAGCCTCATCGACATTTACACTCTTCGATCTCGCCCATCCATTTTTTTTCCTTCAGCATCAGCAACTCCTCCACAAGATCTTCCCCAATCAACATCCCCTCAATCGAATTCTTCAAACCAACCTTGCTTTCTACAAGCATCGCAATGACTTCTGTGAATCCAACATCTTTCGTCTCCCATCATCTTCTTTCTTCACATCACTTGCAATACATCAATAACGACTGCACAACAAGCTCGTCGAAGATGTCTTGTTTACCCGCAGCAGAAGCAAAGCAAGGACATCGAGTAACACCTTTTGTCATGTGACTCCTTTTCGCATTTGAAACACCAAGATGCTTTTCCGATCGCACTTATGAAAAGCAACAATGACGTTTCCCTCTAGGTTGTTACCACTCTTATTCCTCCAAAAATCCGACCTCCTCCATCTCTGAATCGTGAACCTCATCACCCACAAGAATAGTGGCGCTCCCTCCCTTCCCCTTTGAAATCCTCTCATCCTCTCCCTCTCCCTATATGAGTCTAACCTCAGCATTATTAAAAGTTAAAACATAGTTAGTGCATCAACAGTCATCAGAATATGCACATTGAAATGACTAAGTTTAAATAACCAACATTTGAATATGTACCGGTGTATATGTGTAGCACCCCAAACATATTACCACATCTAGTAATCACAAAATGTGATAGTAAGTTATAAGTAGTGATAACTACTACCAGATAACTTGGGCTTACGCATTTCGAAGGGTGGTCAAGGGCTCTAGTTGGGCCCAAGCCCAACAAGTTTTTAAGGCTAGTAATCCCCGATAACAGACTACGTCTAGGGTCTGAGACATTACGGATGGTATTATAGCAAGTTCCATCTAATAGTGGAAAAGGCTACCCAAGAGGAGGAGCCACCCCTACCAAGATAGGAGGAAAGGGCTACTCAAGAGTATGCAGCTACCATTATTACGGGGAATAAGTGACACTCCATATGACAACAAGGATGTTGCATATATAAGTGGGGGAGATTGTAGCACCCCAAACATAATACCACAACGCGTAATCACAAAGTGTGGTAGTGGGTTAGAAGTAGTGAGGGTTACTAATAGAAAACGTGTTTAACCATTTTAGGCGGCGGTCAAGGACTCTAGTTGGGCCCAAGCCCAACAAGTTGTATGGGCTAGTAATTCCTGATAACATACCAGGCCTAGGGTCTGAGACGTTAGAATATGGGCACATACCGGTGCAACAGTAAGTGTAAAGCTAGGAATTGAACTTAATCAAAGGGTGTACCGGTGTATTAAGGATACTGATGCGTATAACTAGTATTGCATCGATGCATGGGGTCTTATACATGTGCAACGGTAGGTGAAAATATGAGATACTTATGTGCATTAAAGTGTATATCGATCCTTGAAGACTGGTGTAGCAAATGCATAAAAAGCATATATTAAAAGCTTTGTACAAATAACAATTATAAACTACTTTATTACAAAGTGACTTAATAATAAAGTCAAAAATATGTTTTTATCGACGCAGACTTACACATCAGCTGCTTTGATTCTAATACTCAAACAATCGTCATCTATTTTTTATGTGGTACTATGAATATTAGGGATGAAAGCGAATGTGAATATATTCATATCCGATCCGCTATCGTATTCGTTTATACATATTTTGACATTCGTATTCGTTTTAAATGGATGTGAATATAGATATCACTTTGACATTCCCTAATATTCACATTCGTATTCGTATATTCGTTTTCATAACATTAGTATAGTAATAGTTTTTTTATAATTGTGTATAACAATATTTTATTATTACATTCAACATTCTTGATATAATTATTAAGAAATTACTATATCTTGTATTTATATGTTATGTGTAAACCATCCTAAACATGTATATTTTAGTTAATATATTAAATACTTCTATAATTATTCGTATCTGATTTGTATTCATTTTACATTCGTATTCATTTTTAAGGATATTGTAACACATTTTTCACATCTATCAATATTCGTATCCGCATTCATATTCGTATTTAAAATGGATAAGGATATGATTATACCTATATTCGTATCTGTATACGGTCGTTTTCATCCATTATGAATATTGTGCTATATCCATGGCCTTCAGCCGAATTTCGGTCAAATTTCGGCTTCGACAGGTTACCAACATTAGATCGAAATGGCTGAAATGACCAAAATATGAGGTACATTAGTACAAAAAATGACCAAAATAATCGAAATTTCGATCAAATTTCGACCGAAATTTCGTTTCGATCAGTCACCGAAATGGTGACCCAAACCAACATTTAGGGGCTATATGTGCATCATAATGCCAATATGATATAATAATTATCCAATTAATATTTTGTATAATATTCAATTATCACTTTATGATCATTAATCAATTTTATAATGACAAAATACTATAGAAACGTTAATAGAGAAATGTGTAAAACTTCACAAATTACAAATCTTCCCCTGCAGCATGTAATTCATGCATACCAACAAGAGTTTAAAGAAAACATAAAATCTCTACCTAAATGCATGCACCATCTGCAATCCCGCAAGGGTTAGAGAAATAAAACAATTAACCATTTTCAATCTTCTCACAATCTAGAAAAAGATTGCATTTTTTGCAACAAATTATCACAATCACATTTTGTAACAATATACAATAACAAGTTCTCCAATAGACATTTCTCCTTTTTTGCTATAAGCAAAAAAGTTAAAATCATACATCAAACTTGAGAGAAAAGCAAACAAATTTTTTTTTGAAGTCTGAAAGGGAGGGGGAAAAGCAAACAAATTGATAGATTAAGCATAAGTAAATGAAATGTCTAATACAGAAGAAGCAAACAAACAAAAGAAATGGTTGGGTATTGACTATAAAACTAGAAAATAAAAGAACTAGTGCATTCAATCTGAATTTGCAAGTGCATAAGGTTGGAAGGAGGTTCAAATCCTACCTTCTTCAGTCAGATGAATAAATGCTCAAGAATCAAGAATTCATGTCAAAGTAAACGCAGAAAGGTAACTAACTACATTATCCGAGGTGGTAGCCAGACTAGCAGTAGGTGCATGGCCAAAAGAAGTAGTGGCATGATTACTTTACAGCAGTTGCATGAGTCGAGAGTAATCCAAAGATGAGAGTCGACTCATACGTCCCATCTATCCCTAATCTGCAACCATATTGGCGGTAGCCATAAAAACAATAAAACTCTGTAAAATCTTGGTTGGCAATGTAAGATCTTCAGAACTTCGCCCAACACCTATTAGATGAATGATCTAGCATATAGTAGAGCGTACATGAAAAATAATTACTTCCTCAGTCACGACCAAAGTCCCAACTTCAGCCACCACAAACAACAAACCATCGTATCTATATAATACAAGAAATGTTATATTCTATATTTTGCGAACTTAACCAGACTGGCCAAGAGTAATTCAAGTTGTTTTACACATACGAATATCACCAAAAGAGATGGAACGAAATCGAAGATACGAAACAGATCCTTTGTTGCCTGGTAACGAGAACTCAAACTTGCAAAAAGCATGTAAGCATGTCACTTGGATTCTACATATTACATTGGTACAACATGCTAGCTAAAAGATGACTAGCTCTTAATACAGACCAGTAATCTGTTGATAGTATTGGCTGAGAGAGGAGCCCCCCCCAAGAGATGGAGCAAATATGTGTGACTGGTAATCTGCTGATAGAACTGGATGAGAGAGGAGTCCCCCTAAGAGATGGACTAAATCTGCGTGAGTTAACAATGTGAGATTTGATTGTCTAATAAGGATACGTGTGGGACAACTCCTCCCACATTTCTTTAGTTGTCTCCTTGAACATGAATTGGCGATGGTCACACACTTCACATTGTTAGTCAGCTAGCTCATGACCAGATATCTATCCTGCAATAGACTCATATTCCTTGTCCACCTCCTTGAGAGGTTCTTTCAAGGAGATATAGAGTTTCTTCTCACAGCCAATAAACATCATTTTTTAAAGAAAAAGGGGCCCCCGCCATGTAGATGTTTGCCCTAAACCTTCACCATTAATCACAAGGTTAAAAGTACAAGGCCAACGAATAACTTGAAGGCCCGAAACCAGACCACATAGTTCTCCACGTCCTTAAGTTTGATAAAAGTCCCATGTATCCAACAGATGAGGTGAAAATCACGAGCTTCATCTCGGAAGAAGTCATGGCGGTTGTAGTTTAATGGAAGAAGAGAGAAAGTAGATAAAAAGTGACTCACTCAAGTATAAAGAAATTTTGTGAGAGGTCGTTCCTCATGAATCTTCACAAACTAGAATGCTGCAAGGAAGCCGCAAGGATAACACTAGGCGGCAAGGAAGTCAGGAGTTGGCCGGGAAGTATGGCGTTCAGCAGCTGGAGTGTGGCCGGGTGGGGTGACAAGTATGCATTTAGGTAGTAGAAGTGTCAACAGGCGTTGTGGAAAGGGTGACTAGAGTGTTTCTAACTAGGTCGCTGGAGTGTTGCTAGCTGGGCAGCAAGGATGGTTGGGTGCTCCTAACCGGTGTGGCTTAACGATGACAAGGATGTCATTAGGGGTTCTGCTGGGGGAGAGAAGGGGGACAGGGCACGGATGGTAGGGGCTAAGATTTCAAGCAAAAGAGGCTCAAAGTTGTGACTTAGGACCTTCACTTTGAAACCATGTGAAAAATAGGATTGAATGAGATAATTCTTATTAGAAGGGTGGGGTTTATTTTAAGGTTTTTATCAGTTATGCTCCTTTGACATATTGCATTATTAGTAGGGATGGGCATTGGGCTCGGTCGGCCCGGCCCGAAGCCCAGTCCGAAAAGCCCGGCCCAAGCCCAAATGGATAATGGGTCAGGCTTGGGCCAAAGTATTGGACCCGAATTTTTTTGGGGCCGGGCTCGGGCTTGGCTCGGCCCAGCCTGATCCGGTCCGAGGGCCCTGCCCGATATTAGCCCGCTGCCCAGCCTGAACCAATCCCCATGCCCTGCACCTAAGTTCTGATTAGATGAAAAGGTTATTGTTGGCTGGCATTCCTACATATAGGTGGTATTTAGTGCTATTTGCACGACGTGATCACAACCTCAACTACTTCATATCATTAAGATGGATTTTTTGTTGGGTAAAGTGATGTTCGCATTCTAGTATGTGATTTTTTCATAAGAAAGCTTATGTTATTGCAACCCTCGGGATTAAGAAACGTAAATAAAATTTGTATAAACAGGGAAAAAATTGAAAAGGATAAACATGAATTATGTTATAGAACAATTGCTAATAAAGGATTACAGAAATTGCTAAACTCCACCAATGAGTCTACCGAGGGTTCAGGTTGTGTCATTCAGCTTAAAGATGGGAAAGGCGGATGCATCGATGTTTTCTATAAAGTTATATTTGCTAATGGACAAGCATTTGGTGTCTAATTAAGCAGAAAACGTGAGCGTTTTCGGTGAAGAAAGAAGCTTTTTTTTCTTTCTAGAGCACTTAGCTATAAGAGAACTGGAGATAAGAGCGTAGAAATATTGAAATTTCGTCTCTAGTAAGAGAAGATTGTGGTCAAATACTTTGTATAGGGCAGCAGAATCAACAGATTGATGCTTCTGAACCGCTTCGAGCTCAGATTGTCGAGCCCGATCGCGCTCTTGACCGACGGTACAAAGTTCCTGGACATGGGCATCATCTGCATCCGAGAGCTCTTTCATGATTAGCATGTGTACCAGCCTGACCTAGCACAATAGATGGGTTTGGCCTGGGCTTGGGCCGAACAGAAAAAATTTGTGAGCCCAGGCTCGGCCTAAGGCCCGAATTTTTTAAATGGGCTTGGGCATGGGCCCTTCAGGGGCCCATGCCCATCCCTAAATATTAGCTATGCCCCTCCCTTTTTGAGAATATCATTTGTGCCCCCGACTTCTTGTCATTCTATCACTTGTACCCCTTGGGTTAGTTGTCGACCATCCCGAATGCAAATGGACATTAACTTTGGGAACGCAAGCAGAATTAAATTAAAAAAAGATGTGGAGAGGTCTTTCCTGACCTACCTCACCCTCCCCTCCTCCATCCCAGGTCGAGCTCTTCCTCCCTCCCCTCCTCCTATGGTGACATCCTCCTCCCCAGGCCCTCCTCCTCCTTCTATGTTGCCCCTCCCCCTTCCCCGACCCCCTTAACCCCATCCCCCCCCCCTTCTCCCTCCAGGACTTCCTCCCCTACCTCTCCCTCATCTCTGACCCCTTCTCTAAGTTGGAGCACGTCCACCGCCCCTCAGACCCAATCCTCCCCTCCACCACCACCCCTCCTCTTCCCCTCTACTGCTCTCAACCTCCTCCTCCCCCAACCTCATCCCACTCCTCTCCTCTACCACCGTCGTGAAGGAGGTGCTTGAGATTGCGCACAATGAGGACTCCCAGCTCCTTCGACCCCACCCCCCACCCCCTCTGCCCCCAGCCTCCTTGGCCCCTCCTCTCCTCTGCCCCCAGCCTCCCTCTCTCCTCCGCTCCCAACCTCCCCTCCTCCTCCCCCTCTCCTCTGCCCCCTCTTCAGCCTCCAGAAGACCACCACCTTCACATGTGACGCGTGCTCCGCCACCAACACCGTCGCACGGTACCGCTGTGACAACTGTGACTTCGACCTCCATGTGTTCTGCGCATACTACCCTTGGTCCCTCCTCTCCCCTCTCCATCTCTGACACCCCTTCGCGCTGACGAGGAAGCTATGTGCATTGTATTACACCTAGATCAGGGTGCTCGTTTGCTACCAATGTTTCTTGTGCAATGAGTGCCAGCAGATATGTCACGGCATCTTCTACGGGTGCAATTCCGTAGTATCGTGAGCTGGACAACCTTGTCGAAGATGGTCATGCAGCAGAGGAGGAGGTGGCGATGGAGAATATGGGGTCAGGAGAGGAACAAGGGCGGAGGAGAAGGTTTAGATGGAGGGGTTGGGAAAGGAGGAGGGCATATTCTTCCATATACGCCCCTCTTAACTACACCATGATTTGATTAAACTGTGGTTAAGTTCAACTTATTGACGGTCAAAGTAACAGAGGGCCACAAGTGATAGAACGATAAGAAGTCGAGGGCACAATTGATATTCCAAAGCATAACTGATATTGCAATATTTATGAGGGACACAATTATTATATATAAAAGCATAGATCTCAAAAGATGAATAATACAATGATGTTATAAATGGAAATAAGAAATAAAACCCCACTAAAATAATGAAACATCAACATAGCATATGCAAATTGTGGATCTTAAGCTTCTATAAGAGGAATGTGACTTATCAGAGAAACAACATTAAAAAAACTCAAAAAATACAATAAAGACATATCCAAGAAGACATCAGTAAAAGTTGCAAAATCCGAGAAATTTACGAAGAAATCTTCGCATTTCGATGTTATGTGGCGATATGTGGCTATATCTCACTGACATGGCAACAAAATCTTGAAAAACGATAAAGGGGGTACTTTCGATATCGCCATCTTGGTGTTACTGACATATTGACATTGCGTCAATGAGTTATCACAATATTTAAGGCCATGATCATGCCGAGACCAAAACCTTAACTAAATCTTGGCTTAATATAGTAGTTAGGCTCATGTCACAAGTTTTTGACGAGCTAAATACAAAATGATCATGTCAATCCCACATCCTTTTGATACCCCCTACATGAACCACGGTGCCACCTCCCTCCTTCCACTCTAAAATGCCCTTCACACAAATTAGCATCAAGCTCATTTCTCCAAAAAGTCGCATAGAGTATGTGTCATATGTATAGATGGGTAATTGGATCCCTCCAGGATCCAATTACCACATCCACATATTTAGTCTCACGTCTACTATGAGTGGGACTCAGTCTTACTGATGGGGCTATATAAGAAGCCCACACCACCTGTAACAAATGAGAGCAATACAGAGTATTCAGCCCTTGAGAAGCCTTCTCTCGTGGTTTCATCACACTCCTTATGGAGTAGAGTTCCACATAAAATCCCGGTGTTCTTCCTCAATTCTTCATTCTTTATCTCTGATACGCTTACGCATTATCGTTTTCTATATGGTATCAAAGCGGGTTTCATAACATCCCAGGCATAAACCCGGTCCATTAAAGGAGATCATTACCCAGACAACCTATTGGGCTTGGGCCCAACTTGAACCCTTAACCGAAACTCAAAATGTTTAAGCTCAGGTTGCCTAGTAGTAGCCCCTACTATTTATAAGCTAGTACCACACTTTGTGATTACTAGATGTGGTACTATGTTTGAGGTGTTACAATCAACCCCACTTATTGTTGGGATATTTGTTCTCTTTATGTTTATCTCTTATTTCTATTTCTTCTATGGGTCTATGACGTAATTTACCCATGGATTTTCTCCTATATAAGAGAGCCCTAGGGTCTCAATAATCTCAAACCATTCTACTTTTTTCCAACATGGTATCAGAGCAAGGGTCCTGGATCGAGGTTCTCGTATCTCACCAAAAACCCTAACCCTACCCCCTTGGTCGTCGCTCTGACCCTCCCCTCCGTCCGCAGCTGCCTGCAGCCGACCGCCACCCCATCTCTGACCGACCATTGTGGCGCACTTGGCCCTACAAACTACCGTCGAGGCATGTTCAGGCCCTCCTTTGGCCTCCCTTGGCTAACCAGTCTGCCGCTTGGGCCCTATCTCGGCTCTCCCATGTCCAGGCCCCTGCAGCGGCCTACCAACCCCCCACGCTTGCCGCTTCGACCTTCCCAAGTTGCCACTAGCCCTCCCGTGCGCGTTCTTACGCCTCTGTACACCTTTGCGGTCCGATCTGCAGTCTGAATCAATCTGATTTTGATCGGAAATCGTGATTTCGAACACCTAAATCATATTTTCTGACCCTAGACTACAACAAGGCTTAAAGAGGCTAGTTGTATGAGTCTACACATACAACCACTCCTCCATATGATAGTGTAGACTCACTCAGAGTGGTCTACTTCCCTATTATTTTGCAGATTTTCGGCATTTTTCTATCATGTTAGAGAACAAAGGTGACATTTTTTCGTCGTTCAATGCCTTCAAGGGCCTTGCTCCCATCGTAAAGATGGATTGGACCAACTACGAGTCGTGGTCCATGCAGTTTCGCACCCTTATGCAGTGCCATAACAAGGAGCACATTTTGACTTATTCCGAGCCGGTGAACAAGACTGGGGCTAATGCTTTCTTGGAAGCAAGATGATGCATGTGCATGGATTTGGCTCTCCGGGACGATCACCACGGAGATTGCCAACGACACCGTAAATCAACCCACATCCAAGGCTATGTGGGACATCTTAGCAGCCACATATGGGCAAGCCAAGAATGAGAGCAAGATCCTATGGTTGCAGTATGATATTTTTTACTGAGAAGAATGGTCGGCCTCTTCATGCCCACTTCTCGCATCTTCGAGGCATGTTTGAGCGACTTCATAACTTTATGCCCATTATTACCAACAATGAGCGACAACAGGCATATCGAAATGCCACTGACAGGTGTCTTTCTGTCATCCCTTGACTCTGAGTACGATGCAGCACGTACTCAACTGCTTACTGAAGAGACGATACCACCAATGGAGAAGGTCTACAAGAGGTTGAGCAGAATCATTACTTCATCTACTACCATAGCCCAAACTCCCTATGCAATGGCAGCTTCTCGCGACAGAGAGGGTACTTCACAGTTTCACGAGGGAGGATCCCATGGTCGAGGAGGAGGACGTCAACGTGGAACATGCTCACACTGCCACCATCCAGGTCATTCGGAGAAGACATGCTATCTGAAGCATAGGTATCATGCATCTGCATGTATTGCTGAGCAGACAGAGCCTACTCCGGTCCTTCTCATGATGCGAGGTTTGATGATATTGTCTCTAGATTGAGAAAGACGATGACTACACCAACCACTCCAATGGCAAGATCTTCTGACATCGCAGTTGCTGCCAGAGCTTCTACGAGTTCATCAGGTATTGCTTATGCACTTACTAATTGCAGCAATTCATATTTAACCGATTGGATCATGGACTCTGGAGATTCTCATCATATGTGTGGAGATCGCAGTGTTGTCAAAAGCCCTCCGGGCGCTCGCCTAGGCTCTCAGGCTAGGCGAGGCGAGGCCCTAGCGCCTTGCCTCCTTCCAGGCGAGGCGTTTTGCCTCAGGCGCCGCTCAAGCGAGCGCCTGGATTGAAGCTCTAGGCGCTCGCCTTGAGCGCCTAAGGCAAAAGTAAGGCTTTTTGCCAACTTTATGTGATTTTTATCCATGTTTAGGTTTTTATATTAGATATATATTAGACATGTATATGCACACATTTATATACACGCTTATAAAGACACCCGCAAATATGTTGGATTGGTTTTAAATTTAAATATAAGCTACGCATACATATATTTACAACTACACATACATACACACAAATGTACACGTACACATTCATATACGTGCATGCAAACACACACACAAATATATTGGATTAGTCTTAGATTGAAATATAAATAATGCATACATATATTTACAATTACACATACATACACATTTGTGTATGTGCATATATTACATAGATTCGTGCATAATTTATTTATTTTTATATATAGCGCCTTGCTTTTCTCAGGCGAGCGCCTAGGGAGCGCCTAGCGCCTCAGGCGTTTTGCACCCCCTGGCGCCTTGGAGTGCCTCTCGCTTTTAACAACACTGGGAGATCGAGCTCAATTTATCTCTTACAGATCTATCCCTCCTGTTAGATCAGTGGTGATTGCAAATGGGGTTCATCTATCCATTGTTGATCAGGAGAGATTGTCCTTGCTCCCTCGATGCGCATGCAGAATGTTTTACATGCTCCGGCATTTCAGATGAATCTTTTGTCTATTAGTCGTATTACAAAAGGCTGGCATTGATGTGCCATATTTGATCCATCTTCTCTTGTGTTTCAGGACATACTCACGGCAGGGTGATTGGATGTGGCCATGAGCAGAGAAGACTTTACAGACTGGTCCAGCCTCCATGTGTTGGTGCTGCTACTATTCCTTCTGAATCAATTTCTCCATTCATGTGGCATCTTCGCTTTGGACACCTTCTTCTGTAGAAGCTATGTCATGTTCTCCCTCAGATATCTACTCGTACCACCTTGGAGTGTGAGGCATGTCAGCTTGGGAAGCACCATCGGTCTTCTTTTCCGAGTCGCCGGAGTCATTCCAATAGTCAGTCGTTTGAGTTGTTTCATTTTAACAACCGAGGTCCTAGTCGTGTTCTCAATCATCGGGGACATCGGTTCTATATGGTTGTTGAAGATGATTTTTCTATATTATCTTGGGTTTTCTTGTTAAAGAATAAGTCCGAAGCTGGTCCTATCACTAAACCGTTTCTTATTGAAATTAAGAATATTTTTATACTAATGTGAAGTTTATTCGCACTGACAATGGCTTGGAATTTTCTACATTACAGTTGTCTGACTTTCTCAGATCTCTTGCATTGTTCATCAGACTCAGTGCTTATAATTCGCAGTAGAATGGTGTTGATGAACGCAAACACCAACATCTTCTTGATGTCACGAGGACTCTTTTGATTCAGAGTCGAGCTCCTCATTCTTTCTAGGGTGATGCGGTTCTCATTGCATGTTACTTAGTGAACTGCAAGCCCTCCACGATCCTTGGAGGAAGAGTTCCTTTCTTGATTGTGTTTCCTGAGAATGGGGACCTACTCTCCCTTACTCCCATGGTTTTTGGATTTGTGGCATTTGTCCACAATTTTACTCATGGTTGTGACAAGCTCTCTCCAACAGTTGTTTGTGTTCGTTGGCTATTCTCGTACCCAAAAAAAGGTATAGATGTTTTGATCTTGTAGGAATAAAATATTATGCGAGTGTTAATGTCACGTTTTTTTGAGTTTATTATGTATTTTTCTCCTACATGTGACAAGTTGTCTAACTCCGACTCTAGAAAGGATGTCTGTGTTCCGTCA
This sequence comes from Ottelia alismoides, assembly GCA_037367405.1. NCBI lineage: Eukaryota > Viridiplantae > Streptophyta > Magnoliopsida > Alismatales > Hydrocharitaceae > Ottelia > Ottelia alismoides. The sequence goes on from JAZKJV010003471.1 coordinate 722,933, forward strand.
TCTCTGGTATCTCCAACACTACCTCATGTTAAGTCACGGTCATCTCCACCACCAACCCCTCCACCATCTCCACCTCTGTCCGCCTTAACACAATTCCTGCCATGTTTTTTACATTAGCAAGTCCTCTACTAGCCCCTCTGCTCATGTGCCTTCCTCATCATCTAGTACACCTCAAGTATGTACCGAACATATTATTTCTACCGATGGCACGTATGATATGCTTGTACCACAGAATACTATTACAGGAGGGGTTGATAACATAGAACAGAGAGGCCGATAATCTTGATGTACCTATTGCCTTGAAGAAGCCGTATCGTAACTGTGCCACTTATCCTCTAGCTGCTCATGTTTCCTTGGATCATCTTTCAGAGGAGTACAGGAGGTTTGTCATGGGGCTCTCGGCTATCACTATACCACAAACATATCAGGAGGTCGTACATGATAGTATCTGGCATCTTGCCATGAAGGAGGAGATGGCCGCTTTGTAATCTCGTGGTACCTAGAGTGTTGTTTCTGCTCCTTCAAGAGCCTCTGTTGCAAGGTGCAAATGGATCTTTATAGTGAAGCATCGGGCAGATGGCAGTGTGAATCGCTACAAGTCAAGTCTTGTAGCACGAGGGTTGACCCAGACTTATGGGATAGACTATCAGGATACCTTCTCACCTGTTGACAGACAATCGACATTGTGCATTCTTCTATCAGTTGTTGTGTCTCGGGATTGGCCTCTTTACCAACTTGATGTGAAGAATATGTTTCTATATGGAGATCTACATGAGGAGGTCTATATGCAACAGTCACCAGGGTTTGTTGCCGAGGGGGAGTCTCAGAAGGTGTGTAGACTCCACAAGGTGATTTATGGCTTGAAGCAGAGTCTGAGACCTTGGTACTAGAGCTATCAGAGTTGATAAAGAACCAGGGGTTTGCGCAGTCCAATGCGGGTCATTCGTTGTTTGTCTAGAGGACACAGAGAGGTATTGTTGCTATTTTAGTTTATGTTGATGATATTATCGTCACGAGTGATGATGAGCATGGCACTCAGGCTACCAAGGAGATCCTAGGTCAGCAGTTTGTGACTAAGGATCTTGGTAGTCTTAGTTCCTTGGATTAGAGTTCGTCAGGAACCATTGTGGTCTTGTGATGAGCCAAAGGAAGTATGTGACTGATCTTCTATTTGAGACAGGTATGACACGGTGCAAGCCTGCTACTACCCCTATGGATCCTGTCACAGGGTCAAAATCCCGCTATCGATTTCGACCGATCCTGTGTGGCGTTAGCTAACCTGTAGCTAACCAGCCTTCCCGAGTAGAATGGTCACGGACGCGCTCCAACTCTTCTCGATACTTCTGCTTGCTAACGCATCGACGCTCAGACACAAGCACAAGCTCGACTATATGGATCGCTCAAGAACACTCTCAAGAACTCGCTCAAGAACGCTCAAGAACGCAACCACGCGATCACACAAGCACGGGCACAAAGCTCTTCTCTTTATTAGAAGGGGAACTCTCTCTGGAGTGGGTGGACACTCTGTGTACTCTTTACACTGTGTGTTTACAAATGAGCCACCACCCCTCCTTATATACAAGACTCAAGGCAACCCAAAGGACACTCATTATTACATATACAATAATGATACATAAAGACACAAGAGACCCTTCGAGTTCTTCGGCAACCCTTCGCGTTTCTCAGCAACTCTTCGTCTGCTCGTCTCTTCGACTCCCTTGTTGTCCTTTCGTCTTCCTGCACAGTTGACGCCCAATCAACTGCCCAGTCATCAGCACACTCGCGCTCTAACGCTTGCTGATGCAGCTTTGCCATAATTCACCAAGTGCCACCGAACACTTGGTCTTGTGCCAAAGGGAACCCGTGGCCTCCAGACCCTCGTACGGTAAACCCTTCCTTAGCATTCTCCATGCTAAGGGGAAGTCCTCCAGAACTTCGCTATCGTGGCCTCCAGACCACTTCCGTACGTGTACTACCGAGCATGCTCGACAATGCTCGTACTCAGCACCTGCAACGCTCCATGTCTTCTTGGATCGCCACGCATCAATACCGATACCGTGCACCTTCGTGCATACGTCTCTGTGACCGTACTGCATTGCTCCTCGATGCGTACTGCTTCACTACATACCGCCCTTCTGCGCTCACATATGTACCACTACGTGCATCTACTGTCATGTCTTGCACTGTTGTCTGTACTCACTGTGCTCGCACTGCTACAAGCACTACGACACTCTGCTACCGAGCCAGTATCCTGTGTGACGCTTCTCCATCACGTACGGTAGAGCCTCCAAACTCTCGTGGATAACCTCCCTGATACCCATATATTTCGGACTCCTCTTGAAGTCCAGCTCCATCGATCATTCTCGAGCATCCAGCTACCGTGTCTGCACGATCATTCTCGATCGCGGAATTTGGGGGTGTGACATATCCGAACATGAGATTATATGATGAAGACACTGAGGAGGTAGACAAAAGGAGATACACGGAGCTTGTTGGCAAGCTTCTCTGCTACTATCATCAGGCCAAGCATATCCTTTGTTGTAAGCAAGGTGAGCCAGTTCATGGAGCAATCCAGGAAGGTTCATATGGATGTTATTTATATGAATCTGAGATATTTGAAGGCTTCCCAAGTACTGGTCCTATATTCAACAGAGGTACATCTCTTGAGGTGACAGCTTATGCAGATGCAGATTATGCAAGATGCCCTAGAATCAGGAAGTCTACTTCTGGTTTTGCTATTTTTGTTGGGAGCTCACTCATGTCATGGAAAAGCAAGAAGCAAACAGTGGTTGCTAGATCCAGTGCAGAATCTGAGTACAGAGCCATGGCTTAGGGGAGCACAGAGATGATGTGGGTAAGATCGATTTTGATCGATCTTGCAGTTGAGGCACCTCTTCCCATGCAGCTTTTATGTGACAATCAAACGGCTCTTTTTATTGCCAATAATCCTGCATTCCATGAACGGACCAAGCATATAGAGATAGCTTGCCACTATACCAGAGACATGATCCAGAAGAGTCTCATATCCACCTCTCATGTTTTTATTGGAGATCAAACAGCTGATATATTCACCAAAGCCCTTGTTGGAGGTCTATTTCAAAGATGTTCCAACCTGAGCATGATAGACATATATGCTCCAGCTTGAGGGGGAGTGTTGAGATATTTGTATCCCATTGTGTTTATCTCTTATTTCTATTTCTTTCATGTTCCTATGATGTACTTTATCTAGGGCTTTTCTCTTGTATAAGAGAGCCCTAGGGTCTCACAAATCTCAAGCCATTCTATTTTTTTTCCAACACTTAGGAAAAGGCAAGCGTACAAAAAATCGTAATCAAGAGAAAACTGATTTGAAAAAAAAAGAGCCAAGAAAAAATACCGGTGGCTTGGTAGTTTTTTACACATCTTATTTTCTTCTCCCAACTTGGTCAACACAATCTATTCCGACTAGTATAGGAGAAAGGGGGAGTATTATGTAGAGTTCTACAAGCCAGATTGAGACTCTTCAGCTCAGATTCAGACGTCCGATTTTAGACTCTACGAGTTTTACACGCGCATTTATGCAATCATTATTTGAGAGGTCCTATCTTTGATTTGGCTCAAGATTTTCATGTGACCCATAGGGACTCCGAACTAGAGATCTCATTCTTTGAGCTATTGTGGGCTTAAGATTTTCATGGATTCATAGGGACTCCAGAGTAGAAATCCCATTCTCTGAGCCAGTATGGGAGAGATCTAGTTCTCCGATGAGGAGACTCAGTTCAAACTCCATTCTTCATCGACTGTGAACTCCGACAAGGATATTTCTACGGCTTTCTCTAGTTTTTCCCTTCAGAGAGATGGAGCAGTTGCGGGCCAAAGTTCTCCAAGTGGAGACTCATCCAGTTTAAGTGACTGTGACTGTGACTCTGACAGATGCAGTACAAAGCACATGTTCTTCGACGAGGAAACCCAGTTCAGTCTACACTCCATTCCTTCTATTCATCCTCGTTGGCATGGTATGAGAAGCAATGTCCTCAGTAGTGATACTTGTCTGTAGTGTCATGTAATGTGTGAGAGAGTGATTTCCTTCTATTTTTCCAAGCTGAGCATTGAATGCTCCAGATTGAGGGGGAGTATTAAAGTATGTCTTACATGTATAGATGGGTTATTAGATCCCTCCAGGGTCCAAGTATCACATCCACGGGTTTAGTCTCACATGTACTGTGAGTGGGACTCGGTCTTACTAGTTGGGCTATATAAGAAGTCACACACCACATGTGATAAATGAGAGAGAGAGAGAGCAATATAGAGTATCCGACCTTTGAGAAGCATTCTCCCATGATTCATCTCACTCCTTATGGAGTAAGGTTATACGTAAAATCCCGGTGTTCTTCAACTATTCTTTATTCTTTATCTTTGATATGCTTCCACATTATCCTTTTCTACAGCGTAGATTTAGAAGTTTATAGTTATAATCATGCATTGTGAGATGGTAATTTGATGTTTGTTGAGCAATTTGCTTGACTTTGAGAAGAGATAGCCATGGGTTAGAGGTCCTTTTTAACTCTCAAATGGATCTTACTAGATCTCCAGTTCGTTTTCTTTCCTATAGTCCGTCCTGTTAAAGAGATGGTATAGATCTCAATTGGTTCAACTGTGGCACACTTGTACAAATCATGCAAGGTTCATATGGATTTCAGACACTCTTATTCTCCCCATATAGACTAAGGAACAAATGCATGCAGACACATACAGTTACATGGACGATGGGATGGTGTTAATGAAATAGTAATTCACTCTTAAAACAACATCATGTGGACTTCTTAGTTAATCATGCAACAAGCGCTTGCCCCAAACCCAAGGGCACTTGTAGAAACGAGAGCATAGACTTTGTCTAATGGCAAAAAAGTGACACCCCTACCCCCAAGAAACAACCAACACGACGTATAAGTACTCTCCCCACCCTGCCACTCTAGACCGCAAACATTCCATAGCACACTCTTGACAAACATGGAAATGTTTGATGGCATTACGTTCAGGAGCAAGATTAACATATAAAAGTATTGTCTTGATAAAATAAAATAAAAAGAATGACACCCAACTACCACCAGAACAAGCAAAGAACTAAAAGAACTTGAAAAAAATAATAAAAACATACTTCAACCCCTAAAAGCAAGGTTGCCACCAACTACCAATGACCACAGAAACCAAACAACCCCACCTCCGGCAATGAAAGAAATTCAAAATGAGAAAAAGAAGAGGAGGAAACTAGGGCTAAGCGTGCGATTACCCCCATTGGACGTTGAGCGACTCGTAATCCCAGTATTCCTTTGGGCGGATGACGTTCACATCGGTATACACTCTTGCCTTCGACATCTCGGAGCTCCCGCAGCTGCTGTTGGGGGCGGCGCTCGATCGCCGCGCTTGATGGTCACAGCCGTGGGAGAACGGAACGGGGAAGGGGGAGGGGGCCTTTTGCGCGATCGAGGAATTATAAGGTGCGGCCACCGCTGGGCGAACCGGCTGCGTGGGACATTTGGTGCGTTCGTCCAATCAGAACACGCCACGTTGCCTTTCTAGCTTGCCGGCCTCGTCAGTCGTTTCTCGTGGGGAAGGGATTAGGCGCGCGTGAGCTGTGACCTGTGCTGTGGCCCCTTTCGCGGATTGGAAATGGGGGGTTTTGACTTGATGCCGTTTAGGGTGCACCTCCTGGTAATGTAAACCAACCGACCGCGCCGTGGACTAGTTGAACGAGTTCCGACTTGGGTTGAGATAGACGGATTGCAAAGATTGTGGACATGATAAGCTTTAACTAAAAGCTAAATGTGTCAGATTCATTCTTGTCCAATGTTCAAACGCAAACACTATCGCTCTCGTCTCTGATTTGATTCTAATGTAACCATAATTAACTTCATTTACTCGAGAAATTTGAAGAATGTCCTCCTTGGATTTGATTTATTGAACGAGAGAAACACATTCAAACTGATTCAGTTGATATGGTTATCTTCTTGATTGCAGATTTGGATAGTATGTGCTTAAAAACATAAGATGGGCGATCTATTAAGCAGTTGCTTCTATATTTCCTACCCAATATAGCATCTATATCTAGATAGGTAAGTTAATTTATAAGCTGACAACACCTGAGACTTATACAAAGATTTATCCTAAAATCTACTCTCTTGAGTGGGGGGAGTGCGGGGTATAAATTTTTTAACTCATAAACTCGTCATTTTGGGATTGGGATGACCTCTTTTTGTAAATACGGTAGATGTATAGGTTGAAGCACGAAGTTGGCAATGATTTAAAGCCTTCTACCACGAAAAAAAATAGTTGTGGCATGGCAAATATGATCTTTAAGAAAAGCAAACATCGGCATAAGAAAAACAGACATAGACAAATAAAACTTGAAGCAATTATTATGTATTCATTTATTACATGTGTACATGCTTATAGACCTTCTTTATTTTCAAGCCTTTGAAAAAATACCTTAATGTCAAGCTTCTTGTTGAACCAAAATTACCATTAGTCATCAACAGAGACAAGTAAGGGGGACGGGTCTTGAACCCTCAAAAGATTTTTATAATATATTTTTTTGAATATGATAAAAAAATGAAATTTATTTCTTGCCATTAAAATGTATATAATGATACTGGTAATTTTGGATCTATCTATAGAAATATCAATATGATTATTAAAATAATCTTAATGTATATAATATAGAGTAATAATATTCCATAAGATACTTAAACACATATACAACATTTTGGATGTGGGCACAAATACATGTATTAATGTATCCTTATCCATTTTTACATAATGTGAAAGAGCATGCTTCCAAGTACCTTATCCTAGTTTTGCATAATTTTTAGAGCACGAATGATATTTATAAAAAATAAATAATTATGAACAAAAATGAATACTACAGGGACCATTTTACAAATATAAATAAGTTTACATGCATTCCAAAATCCTAATACAAAATCTAGGGAAAATATTCAATTTATTCATGGATATTTAAATTAAAAGTGCCTAGAAGGGGCATAAATGCATTATACAAAAAGTTTGAGGTCTTTTGTTTAAATTTTCCACAAAAGTTAACACTTAAGATACAAATTTTTAGACTATTTATAAATACAATAATCCATGAGGGTACAGTTGCAAAATACCCCTTCACGTGGGGGCACGCGAGGTGAGATGGCACGGACAAAAGACAAGGGGTCCATGCAAAATAACCACTATTATTAACATTTCAGACCGAAATTAAAATGTGAAATAAAAATATAAAAAAATACAGGGGACATATGTGAAATTTACCCTTAAAGAGACACGATCCCACGATGCACAATCTGGCACTTAAGCGCATCCAACGATCGAGGGCGCACAACGCTTTGCTCTGATCCAATGGTTGGGAACTGATTGGTGCTTCGATGTCTTTCAACGGTGATGGAACAGGCTGGAAGAACTCGGAAGAACAGTAGTGAGTTGCTCCTTCAATCGATGATAGATCGCGAGTCCTGCCACCTGGAAGGTGATGAACCTGGAATTTACCCTTTTAATTATGTTGTTTTAATGCGTTGTAGTCGGATAAATTTAGATGGATCAAAAACCGCTGATGGATTTGTCCATTAAATCAAAGTAGTTATTTTATTATACTTGGACAAGTTTAAGGTCGAACTCAGGGACACGAACCTCTTAAATATCTATTTAAACTCTCCCTATTCAGATTAAGTGACGCATTAATAGTTCATAGATCAACACATAAAAAGATAGATAATGCAGAATGCAACATGAAGCAGACATCTTTTTTTCATTTGATTTTTATAATGCCATGAAATGCAATTGAAAATAAATACAAATATGCCCTTCCTAGCTGAATTCAATGAGCAATAATTTGTAGGCAACCTCACGATCCAATGATGAAGCAAATTCCATTGATATATTAATACAAGACATGAGAAATCATTACATGAAAGACACTGCATTACTAAATTTAATCATCAAAGTGTCAAAACAGAAAGCTAGTCATGCCATTAAAAAGATAATGAAATAAGCTTCGTAATACCACAGAAATCAATTAAATTGGAGGTCGGATGTTCAAGATATTCACATAAGAGTCCAAGGGCATAAACACAAGAAAAACTTCAAAATAAATAGGAAAAACAATACAAACAAACCTCTGGAAGGACCTAAATGCAAATAAAATAAGACTTTAGGCCTTCCCTGTAATTTTCCCACATGCACGGGACTAAATTGTAGTTATTGAAACCCGGAGGGGGTTAGTTGCAATTAACCCCAAGCGTGTGTGGCGTGCGCGTAATAGCAGGATCTATTTGGAAGACAGGGCTCCCCTGCAAATATCCCAGCCCTCACGTGACCTGGCACGTGAGGCTAGGCTTGGTGGTCGATGGAGGCTCGGATCGAGGTTCGGAGGTGGCTCGTGCCACGCATCGTCTGGTGAAGCTCTGGCTTGGCTCGGGTACTCCGAGCTTAGAAGCTCGGGATGGAGGCTCGGTGAAGACACATGGCTCATTGTAGACCATCTGATCTTGGAGATCGGATGGTAATTGTGGCATGTGAAGGGCGTCGACGTGGCTCAATGTAAGCTGTTGGATGGTCACTGGGAGGGTGCCATCCAACGGCAGTTGTACGCTCTTCCTCCTCTGCGGTTGGCGACGCGTCTAGGACTACGGCAAAGCTGCAAAAGCTCCGCCATCGTCCTTCTCTCTCGATGAAGCTTCAGGAAGGATCTTGGATGCATGGCGATCAAGGTTAAAGCTCGAGGAAGAATCAGATCTACCTAGAGGAAGCCAACGAATTCTTGACATCGGAGGCAGAGCTCGTGAAATCAGCTCCGACAAAGCTCCAACCACTGAACATTTTAGCACCTGCAAAGTTAGTAGATAGCCGAAGTGACAATGCACGATGTGTGATGAGTGGAGTGGGAGCCTAGGCGAACGGAGAAGATGGAGGCTCGTCGGGCTCCTCCACCGTGAAGGGCGGAGCAGATGGAACGGAGTGGCCGAAGGGTATGGAAGAGAGGAGAAGGTGGATATAGTGAGCGCGAAGATGACCGAGGTGTGAGGAAACTGGGCAAGGGCTAATTGCGAAAGAACAGGCATGTGCGAGCCTAATTAAAAAGGAGAAATCATAAAGAAAGGCAAAAGGACTTACCTATAACTCGAGACGGAGGAGGGATGGCTTGGGTTGAGCGTCGGGTGATGCTCCAGTCATCGTTGGACTCCCCCGGCCAAGGGAAGCATATGGTCGACATTGAAGGGCTGGAGACCTGGCCTACCATGGCCAGGGGTCAACACCAGGGGTTTGGTCATCGTGGCGTCGTCGATCCGACCTCCCCCTGTCACGGGGAGGAGGAGAGAAGATGGGTCTAGCCCTGGGTAAAGGTGGGCAGGCGTGACGGTGGCCAGAGATGGTGTACTCAAAGGCAGAGAAGTTGAAGCGTGGGTGGTGGAAGACGTGACTTGCGGTTGTTCTATGGAGTGAGAGAAAGTGGAACGTGGAGTCCTAAGCGGTTTGCGAGGGTCATGGATGAGCGGTCTAGGGCTGAGCTTGATCAACGAGTGGAGAAGATGGCAGTCGACGCCGAGAAAATAGAAAGGGGGTGATGTACGTGAGGTGGAGAACGTGGAGGAGAAGGGGAAACCGGAGGTGGGAGACGAGGCATTGACCATTGGATCTTGCGATCCAACGCTTCGGAGGAGGGCATGAAGGAGTGGCTCCGATCGAATGATCAGAGCACATCTAAGGGGCAATGGCAAGGCACATGGAACCATTGGATCTAGTGATCCAAAGAATAAGGATTGGGCGCAGTGGATGCTGGAGATGCAATCTGGAGAACCATCGGATGGCTAAGAGTGCAGCGGGAACTAGAGGTCAGGATTAATGCATCTAAGGCGATGAGACGGTGGTGGAGGGAGACACGTGGAGAGCAGAGAAGCGGGTGGAAGCGGGCGGTCGAGATGCGATCTGGAAGGTGAATCAGAGGGCTGGTAAGCAACGCGAACATGCAGTGGAGATGGAGGATCTAGAAGGAGATCAAACAGTGGGAGATGAAGCGGGAACCAACAGCCCTGATTGAAGCTCCAGAAGGCCATCAGACGAAGGGAGGCGGAGGTGTGTGGCGAGCATCGAAGAGGGCCATGTGGCGCAACCAGAAAGAGCCACGTGGCCCAATTAGGTTATTCTGAAAAAAACAAGAAAAAAAGAGAGAAGGAAGCTGAATTTAGAAAAACTCAAAACATGAAAGTTGTAGATCTTGATGAGATCTAGAAGCTTCATGTTGATAACAAATGCAAAGGAGGTCAAATAAAGGGAGAAATATTTTTGTAAGTATTTTCAAAGGCATAAGAACACTACAATTTTGCTTTTGTCAGTTTTTTATATTTTTTATTTATCTAAAGACTCATATATATACGATGATTTATCTGGTTTTTATTGACATCAATTTAAGCTTGGGGGTTAATATTTGAAAATTAATATGATGAAACCAAGGTTCATCAGAAAGCTGTTGAGATGCTCAATACGCTTCTGATGTCGTTCCGCAATGATTAGAGGTGCCAAAAAGGTCTGAGCCCCATCGATGGGGACTTGGAGTTTGTCTCAAACTCGAGCACCTGGAGGTCTATTGCAGGGCTCAAATCGACCCAAACTTGGTTTCTGGGAAGTCCACACATGCACAAGCAGACTTAGGGGTTCGAGGTGATAAGCCTCGACCCGAAATAAAGCCGATTCGCTTAATAAATGAGGGGAACGAGGGAGTAACCGATGGAGAATGCGTTGAGGCATGAGATGGTCATGAAAGGGGAAGTCAGAACGGTTAATAAAAAGCGGGCCATGGTTGGAGCAGTGAGCTCTAGTAATCAGAAATATTAGAAATTAACTAAAAACTACGGGCGAGTGAGTAAATCTAAGCTATGATTATGCTAAGGAATCGAAAAGCTACTTAAAAATGTAAAATCCACATCTCATACATGGGCAATACAAGGAGTAGTGACCTCGTCGGAGCGATACCTTGGATCTCCTCCTCTCCTCCAAACTCCGCTCCAACACCACTGGGGACCGCTTGCTGTTATCAGGCTGCACACTTGGCCAAGGGTAGGGGAATTCAAAGCTCAAAAGGGAACAAATCAGAGAAAGGAGGCGGATGTTTTTATTTATAAGCAGAGTGAACAACCCTTATTGACCAGGGATTTGTGGGAATGGAAATTATGTACAGAGGTTTAAAGATTTCGGCGTGGATTATAGTTGATGGATGTCGAGGTTGGCGTGAAGAATCAAAGAAAAAGAACGAAGAGACGTACAGGAAAAAAAGGATGAAAATTAGGGATTGACAGGTCTGACACAACAGAGGGTTGATTGGGGGTCAATGATTGGTGCACCCTCATTGGTCAACATAGACCTTTAGAAGACAAAACAAATTAGAAATGAGAAATAGTAAGAATAAAATAAAAAAATAATTGACTAAAGGTTATAAAATAAAAATATATTTTTTGTAGTATTTAATTGTGATTTTTATTTATTTTTATGAATTAATTTATGATGAGTTATTATTTTCAAGTATAGTTATAGGTATATTTACCTATATATAGCTTATTTTATTTTATATTTTAAATTTTATTATTTTATATACTTAATTTATATATTTATATATTTATAACTTATTTAATGATAAACAAATATTTTTTTATTTTATTTTTCTAGTAATATTTGCATACTTAAATAAATAGATGTATTTATTATATAAGTAGAGGTATATTTAGTTCATCTATATATGTTATACACTTATTTATTTTAATTTATTTTTAATGATTTTATTTTATTTTATTTATGTATATATAGTATAAATAATATTTACAAAATTATAAAAATATGAAATTATGAAAAATATAAAGAATAAATAAAATGAATATTTTATTAAGGTATATTGTACAATAGGAGTCCAAAACCTAAATTTTATATCTTAACTCTAAATTAAATGAAACCATCTTCATTAAATAGCTAATTAAAAATTATATGAGATTAAAGCGATTTTGATGCATTTTGAGTTTTTTATGGAGAAACTATGGGTCTAGGAAGTTTGGGTTTTAGAATTTTATTTTGAATGTAAAATAAACACTGTATATTATATTTGTATGAAATCAATTTTGTATTTTTCTTTGTATTTTTATCTACAACGTTCATGCATAAGGTTTATGGGTTTGATGTATAAATAATAAAGAATAAAATAGGTCCCAATTTTATTGTAGGATTAAATGAGGTTTTTTGATGTGATTTATGTACAATTCAACCACCCTATCTCCCCCTACTTTATTCTTAGTCAACTAAGTCATCATGATGATTGAGTCTTAGGGGATAGGATTATTCGGTATCCTTTACACTTCATTATTTATCTTTTGTTGTCTTTATTCTTTTATTTTGGTAATAAGTACATTCTTTTTACAATCATTTATTTAGTATTTTGTACATTTACAAAGAGTTTATTTTGACAAAATAATGATATATTCATACATTTAGTTAGGATTTAAAGGCCAAAATGAAAGGATAAAGGTGATGAAACGGAGATTCATCAGGAGGCTCGATCAGTTAAATCGCCTGTAGCCTATCATGTGAAGCCTCGGTGTCCCGAACTACCTGTGCGTGGGGGGCAAATTGCACCAAGCCCCTCGAACTCTCTAGAAATAGCGTGTGTGTCCCTACCGCCTTATGCACCTACTACTATGGGAAAATTATAACAAGGCCCCTCTAGCTTTTACTAATTGCAGATAAGTCCTTCATGGAGTAATTTGAGAAGAAAAACTCTTTATTTTTACTGCATTTTAGTCTCTAGAACTTTATTTAATCATATTTTTCTCATCTGAACTCCAATTTTTGTGCACAATATGTCATTTTGAAGCTATTTTTTGTGCTATTTCGTTTTATATTTGTGACAGATCAGAAACTCTTAATTGATGATTATTATTTGAGGAACTAATTTGACCGTGCATGCTGATTTTTTTGACATTTATGTGCTACTTTATCTTGAGAAAGATTTGATTTAATCAGCATGGACTCGATTATAGGGATTTAATTTTGATTAATTCTCTTGTAATTATTATTGATGATCCTTGAGAAATTAATCTTTGTAGAGGGCTTAATTGAGGAGGAGGTATTAATTTCCCTGACATTTTATGTGATTAAGGTTTATTAATTTTGAGGAGTAACTTATGAGGATTTTCGAGGGAAAATATTTAGATAAAATTCATCTTGATCTCTTCATTTGGAGGATTATTCATTGACCAATATTTTAGCATGCAGCCTGGAATTTAATTGATAGATGTTTAATTTAATCTCTCTTGATCTTTGATTAAATTTGAGGATTAACTGATAATTTTATTTGAGGATTGAAAATTTACTTAATCGCGGATCATGTACTTCATCGTCTTCTCTTTTTCTTCTTCTTGTATTTTCATCATTGCATTTCCTTTATTTAATTTTTCATTTTATTTTTTGACATTGAGATTAACCTAGAAATTAATTAATAATTTAATTCAATTTAGAACCGTGTAACTAGAAAGCATCCATTCCCTATGTTCGACCTTGGTATACTTACCAAGTAAAAATTCTCCACAATATTCAAGAAGCGTGGTCTTTGACGAATCGTTTTTTGCCTCCTATACTACATTAATACACACTTTTAAAGAGGCAGAAACACATATCATTAAATGTCAATATATATTTCTAATCTTAGATGGTCCACGATCATTTCTTGTGAACGAGTAACTGCTTAAAAATGTTGTAGAGTCGGAAGAGCAGTTGGCCCGTGTAGAAGTGATCTCATTCATGTGTGTCGTAGACTCTATGGATATAACTTTAGGGCACGTATGGCACTTCACTACCCAAGGTTCTGCATCTCATGCATGTCTCATATTCAAGACATCCGAGGAGATTCATTCATTTTTTCTTGTATTCTTTCATTTCTACATCCTCTCCACCCCAGTAGGTCCTCTTGCCTTATCTTCTTTCCCATACTTAGGTTGATCAGAGCCTAAATATATGGCAGTCGATCCCACCCGACCAACTCATTTTTGTCTTTTTCTATACATAATGTGACAAGAGCCTACGTATAGGGGGCTGATCAACTTTGATTCTTCTATTATTTTCATTCTTCTATGCTTAGTACTAGTCATGCCTTCATTTCACTCCATGCTCGAAGGACATAACACACTCTAAGTATATGAGGTGTGTATATTACATATATACTTTACCCACAACTCGTATTTTTACATATTTTTATAAATATTATTCAATAAAATATGTGAATGTAGGTAAAATTGTGTAAAATATTTAAAATTTGTAATTTCTTTTTTACTAGCAAATAATAAGCTCTTTTAATAAAAAAGGTAGTGAAATTGGGGTACAACAAAAAATTTGAGCAAAATTTAAAAAAAAAATAAAAAAACTTTAAAAAACACAAATAATTCTCCAAAAAAGAAGAAAAAAAAGAAATAAACAAATAAAAAACAAAAAATACACTGATAAGGTTTTATTCCCAACAATTGCACATGTATACAGACTTATTGTACAACATGTTTCTTGATTCGTATAGCTCTCAACTTTGAATCTCAATCACTCTTAGCCATTAGTGTCTTACACTTAATTTACTCAAAATGCATGTATTAAGGATAGGTTGTTGGGGACATATCCGATCAAGGCACCACATGATTAGAACACCAATCGAAGAAGAAAGCATGCACAATCGTACAAGACGATGATTTATAGTGGTTCGGCAATGTGCCTACTCCAGTTGCTCACACCAAGCTCTCTCTACTATTTCACGAATGATATTTTGGATAAAATATATGGTGCCACAGGGTTCCTTTTATACTACAACAAAAGAATACCAAGTATTCAGTTATCCCCACCACTGGCTCTCAACCAATTAGGATGTATGAGGTGGATTGAGCATCTAAGCAATCCAACCCAACAGCTCTCAACCAATCAGAATGCAGGAGGCGGATCAGACACCACAGCAATCCAACCCAATATCTCCCAGCCAATCAGAAGGCAGGAAGGAGATCAACACATCAGTAATACTCTCCACTAGTATTCAACCAATCTGTCTTCACAGAATAAATCTCAACAATCTCTCACTTGAAGATTGATTTGTGGTACACACCACATCTTCAATAGTCCTGATGTGAGTTTTCCCTTGTCTTCTATGCTTGAAGATCAATAGAAGCTGGATATATCTTCAGCTTCTCTACTATTACAAACTTTGTGAAAATATCAACATGATTTTCTAATGTATATCTTCTTCAACTTAAATTTCCCATCTTCTAGATGTGTCCGAATGAGGTGGTACTTCACATCAATGTGCTTAGTCCTTGCGTGAAAGACAGAATTCTTTGCAAGATGAATTGCACTTTGACTCTTGCTGAATAATTGACAATCTTCACGTTCTTTATTCAGATTTTTCAGCATACCCTTCAACCATATCATTTCCTTGCAAATTTCTGTTATCGCCACATATTTTGCTTCCATGGTCAAGACGGTCGTTATCTTTTGGAGTCTAGAGATCCAATTAATAGCTCCACTCCCTAGGGCAAAAACATATCATGTTGTGCTTTTCCTACCATTGATATCTCCTACAAAATCCGAGTCCACAAAACTCGAATGGAAATGTCAATATTCCCATAATATAATGCCATGTTAGAGGTACCTTCCAGATAGCCTAAGATCCACTTCACAGCTTCCCAATGTTCATTGCCAGGATTCGTCATGAATCTGCTCACAACTCCTACTGCATAGGATATGTCTGGTCTTGTGCAAACCATTGCGTACATCAAACTGCCAACAACAGACTGGTAGGATACTTTTAACATTTACTCATGCTTCTCCTTTGTAGCATGTTCTTTCTCCTTAGAAAGTTTGAAGTGGTTCCCTAAAGGTGTTAGTGTAGATTTTACAGTTTTCATATTAAATCTCTCAAATATCTTCTCAATGTAATCTAATTGAGACAATCTCAGCTTCTTGTTCTTCGTGTCTCTGATAATCTACATTCCAAGGATTTTCTTTGCAGGACCTAGATCCTTCATTTTAAACTCTTTGGACAACATTGCCTTCAGATTTGCTATTTATTCCTTACAGAAGCCTGCAACAAGTATGTCATCTACATACAGTAATACATGATGTAAGACATACAAAGCTTCTTGAAGTCGCAACAATGGTCAGCGTGAAATTTATGGAATCATGTATTTGTCATGAAATCATCAAACCTTTTGTACCATTGTCTTGGTGCCTACTTTAAACCATAAAGGTTTTTTCTGACCTAGCATACCATGTCTTCATTTCCAGTAGCTACATAGCCCTCTGGTTGTTGCGTGTCCGCAAGATCCCCATGGAGAAATGTTGTCTTAGCATCCAATTGTTCCAAATGTAGGTTCTCAGCTGCAACAGTTCTCAATACTGCTATCATGGTTGAGACCTTTACAACAGGTGCAAAGATCTCCGTGAAATCGACTGATGCTTTCTGCTGAAAGTCCTTCGCCACTATCCTAGCCTTGTATTTAATGGAACCATCAGTTTCCTCCTTCATCATGTACAATCACTTGTTGTACAGAGCCTTCTTTCCCTTAGGTAGTGAGACTAAATCCCACGTTTTGTTTCTTGAGAGAGTTCATTTCCTCATCCATGGCTAACTCCCACTGATTCCTTGTCTCACCTTGTATGGCTTCATCAAGCATTCAGGCTCACCATTATCAGTCAGCAATAAATAATTCAAGGAAGATGAATACCTTGTAATTGGTTTGCTGATTCTGGAAGATTTCTGTAGCACCGGAGTTTGCGGATTATTCTGTGAGATGGGTTAAACAATCTCATGACTCATCACTTGGCAGTGGTGTGCTTTGTTCAGTAGTTTCATTATACTCCACGAAGGATGTATCTTCAGTTGTCTTTCCTTTTATCAATTCATTATTGTATTAGGAAGACTCATTAATGTAACGTCAATGCTTCTGAATGTCTTATTATTCTCCAAATCCCACAATCTATATCCATAGTTATATATACCATAGCCAACAAAGGTACACTTCCTTGCTTTCGGGTCAAGCTTTCCTCTGTCTTCCTGCTCAATGTGAACATACGCTATGCATCCAAAGATACGTAAATGAGAAAGTGTTACCTCCTTTCATGTCTATGTTTCTTTTGGAAGATCCCCATCTAAAACAGCAGATGGAGCTCGATTGGTTAAGTATGCATATGTATTCATTGCATCAGCCCAATGTCGCTTGGTTACACCTGCATGTATCCTCATGCTTCTTGCACGCTCTAAAAGAGTATTGTTCATGCGTTCAACAATACCATTGTGTCTGAGCTTTCTTGGGATCGTTTCCAATCTCCTGATCCCGTTCTTGGCACAATAGGATTCAAACTCCTTATTGCAATATTCTCCCACATTGTATGACTTGAGACATTTCAACTTTAAACCTATCTCAGTCTCAACTAAGGCCTTTCACATGTTGAAGGTTTCAAACACGTTGGATCTATGTTTGATAAAATAAACCCACAATTTTCTAATTGCATCATCAATGAAAGTAATAAAATAATGAGATCCGCCAACGGAAGGTACCTGAGATAAACCCCATATGTATATATGAACCAGCTCTAGTCTTTCAGTCTTTCGTGTTCTTGCAGTCTTTGTGAATTTGATTTTCTTCTGCTTACCCAAGATACAATCTTCACATAAGTCGATATCAACAGTCTACAATCCTATCAACTTTCACTTCTTCTGTGTGATCTTCATTCCCTTTTCACTCATGTGACCAAGTCATCTATGCCAATTGTTGGCATCACAACCATATGATGTAACATTTACCTTTTCATATGAGCATGATGCAATATACAAGGTTCCTTCTTTTTTATCTCGAGCAAGGATCATTGACCCCTTTGACATCTTCCACGAATTTGATTCAGTGATGTCACCAGACTACTTTCTGATAGATGTCCAACAGATATGAGATTCCTTGTTAGATCGGGTACATGTGCAACATTCTTCAATCTCAAGAAGCCACCATTGGGCTGGGATATGTCATTGTCTCCCTTTCCAATTATGTTGCAGCATTCAACATTTCCCCGCTATATCCTTCAAAATCACATTTTATGTAATTTTAGAGGATATCCTTTAGTGAAGTTGTATGGAATAAAGCACCAGAGTTCACAATCCAGGACTCACTTCGAGCATCTGCAACACATATTAATGCATCACGATCCTCATCATCAGTAAGATTTACAGTGTTCTTACCTTTATCATTTTCTCCTTTATGCTTTTTGGGGCATTGCATTTTGTCTTGCAATGCCCCTTTTGATTGCAATTCCAACCGACCATGAACTTCGAATCTTTGGATTTGGATCTTCCTCTTACTGACCTTCCCCTGGAATGCTTTTGATTCTTGTATCTCTTCCTGCTTCTTCCTTATGTATTCAAGACAGAACATGTCGAGTGTTCTTCTCTAGTGTCTTCTGTCATGCCTCTTCTCCAAGAAGAAGACCAACAACATCCTCCAACTTCAACTTTTCAAAACCAAAGGAGTTGCTAACTGCTACAACTAAAGCATTCCAACTAGCAGGTAAACTAGAAAGAAGTAGAAGAGATTTTACCTCATCATCAAACACGATCTTCACAGACTCCAACTAGTTGATTATATTGTTCAGATCATTCAAGTGTGAAGTCACTACAAAGTTCTCACTCATATTTAAATTGAAAAACTTCTTCATAAAATATACCTTATTTGATGCGGATGGCTTCTCGTACATCTTTTCAAGAACTTTAAAAATATTCACCGTCGTCGTCTCCTTTGAGATATTTGAAGCCACTGATGGAGTAAGGCTAAGCCTTACCGTTCCCATAGACTTTTGGTCTAGGACATTCCACTCCTCATCTTTCATGGCTTCGGGCTTCTTCCCTTCGATCAAAAGATAAAGATCCTTCTAATATAAAACATCTTCAATATGCTTCTTCCAGAATGTGAAGTTCGATCCATTGAACTTCTCGATCTTGACCTTTGATTCTTCCGTCATCTGTATAGAGGTTGATCTCTGAACCTTGCTCTGATACTAATTATTGGGGATGGATCCAATCGAGCATCACGCGACTAGAACCATAATCGAAGAAGAAATCACACAATCACACAAGACGTGGATTTATAATGGTTAAGCAATGTGCCTACTCCACTTGCTCATACCAGATTCTCTCTACTATTTATTGAATGATGTTTTTGGATAAAATGTGTGGTGCCGCATGGCCCCTTTTATAGTACAATAAGAATACCAAGTATTCAGCAATCCTCACCACCAGCTCTTAGCCAATCATGATGCAAGAGGTGGATCGAACATCTCAGCAATCCAAACTACTAGCTCTCAGCCAATCCACGAATTTGATTCAAATGATGTCACCAGACTGCTTTCTGATAGATGTCTAACTGATATGAGATTCCTTGTTAGATCGGGTACATGTCTAACATTCTTCAATGTCAAGAAGCCACCATTGGGTTGGGATATGTCATTGTCTCCCTTTCCAATTATGTTGCAGCATTCATCATCTCCCCAGTATACCTTTCAAAATCACCTTTTACGTAATTTTAGAGGATATCCTTTCGTGGAGTGGTATGAAATGAAGCATCGGAGTTCACAATCCAGGACTCACTTCGAGCATATGCAACACATATTAATGCATTACGATCCTCATCATCAGTAATATTTACAGTATTCTTACCTTTATCATTTTCTCCTTTATGCTTTCTTGGGGCATTGCATTCTGTCTTGTAATGCCCCTTTTGATTGCAATTCCAACAGATCATGAACTTCGAATCTCTGGATTTGGATCTTCCTCTTACTGACCTTCCCCTGGAATGCTTTTGGTTCTTGTATCTCTTCCTACTTCTTCCTTCTATATTCAAGATAGAACATGTCGAGTGTTCTTCTCTAGATGTCTTCTGTCATGCCTCTTCTCTAAGAAGAAGACCAACGACATCCTCCAACTTCAACTTTGCAGAACCAAGGACTTGCTAAACGCTACAACTAAAGCATTCCAACTAGCATGTAAACTAGAAAGAAGTAGAAGAGATTTTACCTCATCATGAAACACGATCTTCACAGACTCCAACTTGTTGATGATACTGTTTAGATCATTCAAGTGTGAAGTCACTACAAAGTTCTCGCTCATATTTAAATTGAAAAGCTTCTTAATAAAATACACCTTATTTAATGCGGATGGCTTCTCATACATCTTTTCAAGAGCTTTGAAAATATTCACCGTCGTCGTCTCTTTGAGATATTTGAAGCCACCGATGGAGTAAGGCTAAGCGTTACCATTCCCATAGCCTTTTGGTCTATGACCATCCACTCCTCATCTTTCATGGCTTCGGGCTTCTTCCCTTCGATCAGAAGATAAAGATTCTTCTGATATAAAACATCTTCAATATGCTTCTTCCAGAATGTAAAGTTCGATCCATTGAAATTCTCGATCTTGACCTTTGATTCTTCCGTCATCTGTATAGAGGTTGATCTCTGAACCTTGCTATGATACTAATTGTTGGGGACGGATTCGATCAAGCATCACACGATTAGAGTCATAATCGAAGAAGAAAGCAAACACAATCACATAAGATGAGGATTTATAATGGTTAAGCATTGTGCCTACTCACTTGCTCACACCAGATTGTCTCTACTATTTTATTGAATGATGTTTTGGATAAAATATGTGGTGCCACATGGCTCCTTTTATAGTAAAACAAGAATACCAAGTATTCAAAATTCCCCACCACCAGCTCTGAGCCAATCATGATGCAAGAGGTGGATTGAATATCTCAGCAATCCAAACTAACAACTCTCTTAGCCAATCAGGATGCAGGAGGTGGATCAGACATCTCAACAATCCAACCTAACAACTCTAAGCCAATTAGAAGGCAGGAGGGAGATCAACCACATCAACAATGCTTTCCACTAGTATTCAACCAATCAGTCTTCACATAATAAATCTCAATATAGACATGATATATCACGTGCATAATATCTATATCTTAATCGAATAAGACCAATACATCACTTGCACGATTGCTTGTATTTAGTGATGAAAAACCGTTTCGCCCAGGACTTGGGATTTGAGTGATTAAATTAGGACCCAATCTTGTGATTTTTAGGGTTGGAAGGAGTCTAGAATTGACTCATGAAAACCTGAGTTTCAACATGAAGCCAATACGGGGACAAGGATCTACGGGCTAACTTGACTTGTCATAGGTGCCCGTGTTTAAAACCTTGAAAACATAGATCAATACATGCCAACTTGGTAAGAGACGAGGAGATATGGGTATCCTTTTATATATCTCAAAAAATTTCAAAAAAATCTCAAAATATCTTGAAATTTCCACCAAAAGGAGCTGAATAAACCGAAAGTGCTCCTAACCTTTTGATTACCCACTTAGACTAAGAGGAAGTTGGTCACAATGGTGACTCTTCCCTACTAAGATCACTAAATAAGAGCTGTGTGAGCATGAAAAAAGAGCTCTACATCATAAATACTACAAGCTTGGGTTTGGAAATGTACATTAGGTGCTTGCTGAAGGCATATCTCGGTGCACTCCTAGAAACACAAGTGCAAGCGGTTCAAATTCCTTGATGGACGTGTTGATCTACATAAAAAAACATGTGTGTTTTTTGACAACTGATTGATCCCTTGTCCAATGTCAGGAAAACAAAATAAGACATAATCCTACTTATTCCATTACAGGACTTTCATGCTCGCATGTTTTAGTCTAACAACTAAAGAGACAACGGATTGAGTTGAAACTCAGTTCTGAAACAAGAGTTGAGGATTGAGTCACTAACCCAGCCTCTTAAGCAAAACACTGGTTATACACTAGGTATAATATTTAACACTAATGTCATATTCGTTATATATATTTATTATAAAATACAAGAGTTTGAGAACCAAGCATTATGAGTTTCTTTTTGGTAAATGTTGAGAAAGACTTGACATTGTGAGTTTACAAACTTGGAGACTGATCAATGAGTTTTATCATCACTTTCACAATCAGGAATTCAACATAAATTCTTTATTTTCACTTATTCTGCAAATGAGTGTTCACCAAGGGACTAGAAATGTATAGGGGGTTGATGAATCTTTGATTCATTAATTTAATACATGAATTTTACCTTGAATCCCTAAACAAAAAATCAAATAAATACCCTTAAAATAAGTAAATTAACAAAATAATATTTGCAATAAAAATGGCTGATAATGTGAATAAGTACATAAAATGATTCACAATAAAGGCCATAGGAATAAGGATTTGATTTTTTATAAGATTCACTAGTAAATAACCAAAAATTGTCATATTTTTAATTAAATTCACGTTAATTTCGATTGACATGTAATCAACTCCATTGTATATATATCACTAATCAAAATATATAAAAATCTAAATAAATTCTAACCAGTTTTCTATTTTACAAACCAATGGTCCCAGGAGGGGACGATCACATAAAGACCATCCTAATAAATTACAATATAGAATGGTTGTGATCGTGACCTCTTGTTACCCAACTCTAGAATTTTCCAACAAGTTGTATTAGAGGGGACAATTAATAAGCATGTACCATATGGTAACTATCAGAAAGGTTGCATTCATCCCCAGTGATCACCCATCTCTCTCGGTTTATGACAAGAGACTACATCCACAGAAAGCATAACGAGATGGTCCTAACCTTTCCTTGTAATTTCGTATGTCCAAAATTTGATGTGGTAAGGAGGGAATGAGGGGACGGTCGGCCAATCATCCGTTATGGATATCAAAGGGGATAGTCGTCGACGTGACGTTCCCGATTGAGCATGGAATAGAGGGCACAAGTGTGCAAATATACCCCACAAGGATCCCTAGAGATGGTCCGAGTATGACTGCCTCCTTTGATTCTAAAGGGGCAGTACTTTTATTGACCATCCTCTTCTATCATCCTAAAGGAGGACTTGCCTATAGTGTAATAACAGAAAGTAAAATGAAAATTAAGATAGTGTGAAGCTAAAAAAAGTACTCCTAATGGTTAAGTCAATAAACTACATGATGTAGATGTGCCTATCCGACAACAACACCATTTTTTATATAGCTTTTCCACTAAGTATTAGTAACAAGAAATTAGTAAACAGTCTAGTACAGAGGAATTACTGAATCAAAACAAATATTGGAGTGCAGTATGTTGATTTACTTGGTCAAACCTCAATGTCAAACTCAAGAATGAAGAATTAAAAAAGCTACCTTAGTATGTAGTTAGTGACGAAGCTAGTGGGGGTAAATATGAAACACGTATATATTCACATTGGGAAACCGACAGGGGAGACCCCGCCACATGAGCCCCTGCTCTTTTATCTACCACAAATTCAAACCCTCTTTCTGCACCATTCTCAATGCTCTCCAAAACCAAAGACTCTGCCAGAATCTCTTTCCCCCGACCCTTATGGTTCATTTGGTTGCTAGGTTGGGTTGGGTTGGGATACCCCTGTGAATAGTAAACTGTGAGGAGGATTGAAAGGGTTGGAAGGAGGAATACACCGGAGTACCCAAACCCAACCCTGCAACCAAACAAGCCTTACAATTGGCTAACACCCCAACTCTTTCAACCCCTTCCCAAGTCAAGAGAGGCGCCTCATCTGAACCTCCATCCTCAACATCCATACCTTCACAAACTTCCCCTTCATGCTCACGCGCATTTGCTCGACGTCTCTTCCAAGAGAATAATAGTAAATTCTTCGAAGCATCTAGGCCGTGTCCTTCCAAGATTGACCCATCCGGGGTCCTTCTCGACGAGCATCTGTTGTCGAAGCTATCCCTTAGCTTTGCGCGACGAGGAGGAGCCCACCAAACGCTTCTCAAGAGTCACCTCCAACCATGGGTTGAAGCCCTTTATCCTATCATCACCTCCTATACGAGCCCCTGTAGAAGCTTCAACTCCGCCAACGCCACCACAAGGGACCATCAAAGCCACTGCCACTACTTCTAGAGTGATCACAACCCCATGACCCCGGCCATCATCGTCGCAAGGTCACCCTTTTGTAACCCTGAAGCACTGGCCACAACCAGTTGTTGCTCTACAAGAAGAAGGTGCCTGGTTGGGCTCCCCCCAAAGGAAGGATCCGAAGGACTCAAACCAGTTGCCGCTTTCGGGTCGTACACCGAATCGGAGAAGTGCACCTTGTTGTCGGCACACGATCATTTTCTAACAGTAAGCCGCGGTGCCACTGACCTCTTTTCGATCTACAATGATGGAGGAAAATTCGTCCCACAGGTAAGTTTCTAAACTTATTACTCTTGGGCGGTCACGATTATTTTTTTGTTATGTACCGTGGGTAAGCCGCCTCTTGAAGAGGCGGCTTTGCCTTCAATGTTTTTATGTGCTATATGCCAGTGAGAGCCGCCTCTTGAAGAGGCAACTTTCCCCCTAGAGTTTTTATGTTACGTATCAGTGAGAGCCGTCTCTTCAAGAGGCGGCTTTGGCTAAAATCAAAGCTGCCTCTTGAAGAGGCGGCTTACCTATGGTACATAACAAAAAAAATAATCGTGACCGCACAGGAGTAATAAGTTTAAAAACTTACCCTCGGGACGAATTTTCCTCTTGTACACGAAGGGGGGGAGGGTCTCGTTTCCTGCATCACCATCAACGGCCTCCGAGTCGTGGCCTAGAACTGCACAACTCAACCACCTCTCTGACATGCTTTAGAGCTTCTCGCAGGACCTCCACCTTTCTACAGTACAAGGAACCCCCACCGTCGATAGTTTCCACTCAGCTTCGTAGGTCCTCCCGCATTGTACTCTCGCTCCCAGCAGTGATGGTGGACCTTCAGTAGTTCTCTACGACAACCTTCCCCCTCCCGACATCCTCACCCCCATTTCCGATTCCACCCTCGCTCCTGCTATCCATCATAAAGCTTTAAGCTTTTGTAAAAGTACAAGGAGTTTGATCTTGTTGTGCGGGTTTTAGTAGTTCTTGATCTTATATTCTCATCCTTCATGGAAGTCATAATATGGGGAATTAGGATATTAAATCCTCACCTGATGAGGCCTTCAGATCTCTAAAGTTTCAACGGCCAATCAAGGCCTTAAATATTGTATTTCGGTAAAAAGATGGAAAGTGAAATTCGATGGAATTTTGGTGAAATGGTTAGAATTGGAGAAATTATTTATTTATTTTCTAAAATTAAGATTTCTAATATTTTTATCAGTAAATAAGATAGATATACATAGTTTATTGCTAATAATAAGATGTTAACATGATATATTATCTTAAATTTCTATCCAATCTCTCCGACAGTCATAGTATGCCACTAAAGCTAGAACCATATTTGGAATCAAAATTAAAAGTTATTATTTCACCTCGCGAACATGAAGAGAATAGTGACACGTGCAATAATATTAGAGAAAAATGATATCTTCTATAAGAAATTGAGGATCAAAATGATAGCTTAGAAATTGTATCTAATAAAAAATACATCGAACTTAAAAAGATTATCTAAGTTTAGAAATAAAATAAGACACACACATATACATATGCAAACACACTGATCTTTCTAACATGTATGTCTAACAGATGCATTGTAGAGCTTGTGATCCTAACATATATGTTATACGAGACACAAATGAATCAGTTAACACTAAGAAAATTGTCTAACATTCATAAGCACAATCTATATCCAACCTAATAGTAGCCAAATACTTACAGTCACAAGATATGGAAGGTTGCAAACAACCTAGCACTCACAACAACACATACTCCTTGTAGTAGAGTTAAGAAACAAGAAAGAGAGTATAAGAAATGAATAAATTTCTAGTGTCTTATGAGATGAAATGATGCAATGTAATGCACCAATATATAGAGCCCAAAACTTATCTCAAAGTGGTCAAAATTATGTGAAAGAGTAGCCTAAGAGGTTAGGACGATGAGTTTCGGTGAAATGTGGTTAGATTCCCCTTTTTCTGTTGTTTTAGTTGAAATTCAACTGAAAATGGGCCGGAATTTGACCAAAATGAACCGAAATTCCACTGAAATGGACCAAAATACCATCAAAATATGGTAAAAAGAAATGCTATGAAGTATTAATTTCACCCACTTTCCGAAATCGAATTTTGACCGAGATTTAGTGGAATTTAAGGCCATGCAGTCAAAATTTCTATAAAATAATACCAGTCATAGGAAAAAGCCAAGTGTATTTGTTATACCTCTTGTGAGATCTTATATGTGGATCATCTTCTGACCTGAACTTGTTGTAGACTTTTCATTTTTTGACTGTTTAGATCTCTTCTTGTTTGGTGTTGCTGCAATCTCAATTGGTTTAAAAGAGATGTTGTCCTGCTTTCTTCTAGCAAGTATGACTTCTTCATTTTGTATGGTCACTCCAGCTCAGACTCAAACTTCGGTTAGAGACCTTAGTTTCACATTATAGTCTTAGAACATCCCTACCCTTAATCCACCCATAAGCGTCCTGATGGACAAGTCATTGGAAGACATGCTGCAATTTATGTACCAATATTCAAAGCGATTCATGTATGTCCTCAAGTTCTTCTTATCTATCGCATGATGTGTGAATATGTGGGGGTTGCTTTCATTTTGGTAGTTAACGTCTAATGATTGTATGAGCATTGCAAGCCTTCATATTCAACATCTTAAAATTATTCGAGGGCTGCTTTGCTAAGATGTGGAGGGAGGGTGGGGGAGTGTGGAGGTCTGGGGGATGTCCCTTAACTATCTAGGTTTGGCTTCTACCATATCTATGATGATCCTTTGCAAATCCTCGACAGACCCCCCTCCTTACTGTAATCTTCGTGCCCATGGTGATGTGATTGTTCAGATTTGCATTGAAAAAGAGATGTAGTTGGCCTTCAGGTTATGTGGTGGTGCTCCGATTTCTCTCTGGTTTCTCCCTTATCTTGATCTCTCTCTGAAATCAACTCCAAGGAGCACCAATTACAGAGGTAAAGGAGGCATTCCCTTCATGGCTGCTATTTAGCTGACCCTTGATGGAATGAGAGTCGAGAGGTCTATCTTGCGAGGACCTTTAGGATTCATGTTTGGAAGAGAAGTTGTTCATCCTATAGATAACTCCAAATAATGCAAGCCGAACATTTGAGGATGGACTTCCATAGGGCACTAATCAAGAAGTGAGTAAATCCAACAAGCACAAAGAACATGAGATTTTAGCAGGTTCCATTAACTTGTTGTACGTCATATGGAGATAATATCAAATGGACTAGGCTTTGCTTGGCTTTGGTATTTCACAACCGCTCTTGTCGAGAGTGGACTCAATTTTTTTATGGTGGAGAAAAGGACCTTTGCTATAGGTCAGATCTTTATTTGTTTTGATTCTTCTCAAATATGGTGGCGTTTCCTTTGTCGTCTGTTTGCAGATGTTGAAATCAGTGGTTGCTGGGGTGATTCTATACTGGGCAGCTGGCACCGTCATTATGTTGCACACCGCTCACAAGGTAGATATGCTTTGTGCAGACTTTTTGTGGGGCTTTGGACGTCATGCGGTCTCTTGGGATACTCTCTGCTTACGTAAGGTTGAGGGTGGTTTGGGCCTTCGCTCTTTGGCCTCCATTCGCAAAGCTATGGTGATTTCTTAAGCTTGGAGGATTCTCTCTTCCTCCTCTTCCATCTGGACTTGCTTCATGTGCTCCAAGTACTTACATTCTGATTCTTTCTGGACGGTTTCCCCTTCCGCTTCGACCTCCCTCTTGTGGAAGCTAATTCTCTCGTGCCGGTCCATCCTTCACAATGTTGTGGGAGGTGCATCCCATCCATACATTTGGCTTCCTTCACCATGAGGGTTCTCTTTTTCTGCTGCCTTCGACCTGGTCTGCCCTCGGGTTTCTCTCATACCTTGGGCCTCGAGGGTATGGGCTAAGGGGCTTTCTCCGAAGCACTCCTGGATGCTCTATAGGACCATCCTTAACCGGCCGCCCACCATGGATAGGCTCTCTAAGCATGGAATCGCTTGCCATTCCCCCTGCTATCTCTGTCTCCATCATCTGGAATCACGTGACCATCTTTTCTTCCGTTGTCTGGTCACCCTTAGGATCTGGAAGGACACCTGCTCATTGCTTTCCCTACTAGTGCCTCTGGCCTCTTCTCTTGAAGACATTTTGGAATGAATAAATGGGTGCTTTTCTGACTCTATTCATCAAGGACTTACTAGCGTTGTTGCTGCCACCGTCGGGGAAACATGGGTCGAGAGAAATCGTCGCTGGACGTCCTCTCGATCCCTGTTCAGTCGCTACTATAACTCGTCGCATTGTGCAGGCCGTGATGATATTAAAGAAATAACTTTGTACTTGGGTTTTTGCGCTTCTCGAGTACAACTCTACTTTGTATCGATGCCCTTCGGGCCTCTTTGTAATATTGTTTTTATTAATACATAGAAAATTTTTATCGACAAAAAAAATCGGGTTCTTGGGGATTTCTGCCCTCATCAATTCATTTCTAATAACATATTTTGTAAGTTTTAGAGGTCTGAAAGAGATACTATTTGCTTTTGATAGGTTATGTAGTGATTCAGCTGATACCAAGCATCATTTTTATGTTACATTTGCTGATTTCCCATTTTTGCATTGAAATATTACATATGTTAATTATGTTACTTCCTCTCTTTTTTCAGACATAGCTAAACATTCAATGTGGTTCACACTTGTGAATTGGACAACATTTCACTTTCCTATATGAAACCTTTTTTTGTTTTTTCCCTTTATGAATATATAAAGCATGTAATGTTTTATTTTTTCAGTGTAAACTAAACTTTTATGCCTTTTATGGAAATGCCAGTGAAAATATACGTACAATAGACCCAAGGAAAATTCGGTATGATCCTGCGCAAAGTGGGAGATTATGTACTTTGAAATAATTGCTGGAATAAAGGTGTATTTATTGCCAATGATTATAAATGGGCATATATTCTGTTGAGATATAACTTCTTTCTATGTATCTTTTTATCTATTTTATTTTCCCATGTACACTTTATGTAATTTACCCGTGGGTCTCTCCCTATATAAGAGAGCCTAGGGTTACAGGAATAAACAAGTCTCTTATTTCCTCCAACATGGTATCAGAGCGGCGGTCCTAGACCGGAGCTCTCGATTCCCAAAACCCTAACCCTACTTTCAGCCCCTCCTCTCGGGTGCGCCGCCTTTCCTCTCGCGTGCCACCGTGTCGCGCGCAGCAGCCTTGCGCGCTACTGCACCACCCTCGCGCGTCCCAGCCTCGCGCGACCGCCTCCCTTCTCACGCGCGCGTCACCCCAGCGCGCCGCCTTGCGTAACCCTCTTCTTGCGCGCGTCAACTCCAGTTTGCGGCAGTCCCTGTGGCGCGCATGTGAGGGTGCAACTGGTTTGCGCCCGCATCGAACGTTTCTTGTGTATCGACTTCCTCGTTTGACCGATGGGTTTGCGTGCATGAGTCTACACTTGCACACAAACCCACATATGTCTGTGTAGACATACAATCTTTGGTTTACAGAACCCGTAGTATTCTTCTTCCGGCAATATGTCTGAAAATAAGGTTGTTGTACCCGCCACAGGCGCATTCAGAGGTCCAGCGCCTATTGTAAAAATGGACGGGACGAATTATGAGCTCTGGGCTATGCAGTTCATGAGCCTGATGAAGTCTAATGGTAAGAAGCATATTCTTACCGAGGAGGAGCCGGTGGAGAAGACTGGGGTGAATGCCTCGTGGGAGGCAGATGATGCCTATGCCAAGGTATGGCTTTCTGGTACATTGACGATCGAGATCGCCAATGATGTGTTACATCAGCCTACTGCCAAGGCGATGTGGGATATCCTTGCAGCAACCTATTCTCAAGTGAGGAACGAAACAAAGATTCTCCAACTTCAGCATGACATATTCACTGTGAAACAGAACGGACGTCCTCTACACTCTTTGTATACATCCTTGCGTGGGATGTTCGAGAAGCTCCACAGTTTCATGCCATCAACGGCAACTCCAGAGCAGCAGAAGACATATAGGAATGCTACCATGGTTGGGGTATTCCTTGTAGCCCTTGATCCTGAATATGTTGCAGTTCGCTCTCACATACTAGCAGATGCTACTATACCCCCCATGGAGGAAGCATTTCGCAAGCTTAGCAGAATCATTATTCCGTCCGCTACCTGTAGTCAGACTTCTTCAGCCATGGCAACTTCTCGAGGAAGAGGAGGTCATTCTAACTTCCGTGGATGTGGACCTCGTGGCAGAGGAGGTCGCACTCGTCAGACATGTACCTTTTGTCATCGCCAAGGGCATACTGAGGACACATGCTATTCCAAGCATGGGTTTCCTGCATCGGCTAGGGTTGCAGAGCAGATTGAGTCCCATGTTGCTTCCACGTTAGATCAGAGGTTTGATCACCTTGTGGCCAGACTGAGAGATATTATACCTCCTCTCGCAGTACCATCTTCGGCAGATCATTCAGATGTAGCGGTCTCTGCCTCTGCCAGTACCTCTGCTACAGCCAGCACCACATGTACATATGTTTTTTCTTCTTGTCATGGGTTTGGCACAACTGAATGGATTATGGACTCCGGTGCTACGCATCATCTCTATAGAGACAGACATCATCATACAGACATGTTTCGCCAGGAAGAACAGTTGTGAAAGCTGATGGAACTCATTCTCCGATCACAGGATTGGGGAGATTATTTTGATGCCTTCGATGCATCTACAGAATGTGCTACATGTTCCTGCTTTCTCTATGAATTTACTTTCTATTAGTCAGATTACAATGTATTTACACTGCAGAGCCATTTTTGACCCATTGTCTCTTGTTTTTCAGGACATCCTTATGGGCAAAGTGATTGGATGTGACTTTAGTGTGGTGACCTTTATTGTCTGGTTCAGAATCCCTATGCTAGTATTTCTTCTCATTCATCGGGATCAGTCTCTCCTTTTACATGGCATCTCCAATTTGGTCATCTCCCTCTTCAGAAGATGTGTCATATTCTGCCGCAGATCTCACCCAGTACTTCTTTTCAGTGTCAAGCGTGTCAGTTGGGAAAGAATCATCGGTCTGCCTTTCCTAGTCGTCAGAGTCGGAGCAGTCGCTCCCCTTTTGAGTTGTTTCATTTAGATATATGGGGTATGAGTCGTGTGCCTGATCATCAGGGACACAGGTTTTATCTTGTAGCTGTGGACGATTTTTCTCTCTTGTCATGGGTATTTCTTTTGAAAAATAAATCTGAAGCAGGGAATGTGATCAAGACCTTTATTATTGAAGTTAAAAATGTTTTCTCTGCCTCGGTGATGTTTGTACGCAATGACAATGCTTTGGAGTTTTGTACTCGTGAATTGTCTCATTTTCCTTCATCAAAGGGGATTATACATCAAACTTCTTTATAGAACGACCTATGACCAAGTTGGTCAAGACCGCCGCCGACCATTGCGGAGTCGGCGGTTACGATGATCGGGTCTCTCGGAGGCTGCAACCGCAGGGGGCGTGGTTGAAGGGGGCAGACGTGGCGAGGGTTTGCGCCCTATAAAAGACCTCCCATGGGGAGGGGAACGAATACGTATCAGAAGCTCGCCAACGGGAGCCCCCTTCCCATCTCCATCATCTCTCTCACTCGATCTACCCCATTCTCTCTCTCTCTCGCAGACAAGGGCAAGAAGGCGTACCTCGTCGAGTTACTTCACTGGTATCAGAGTATGGTTAGGCTTGCTTCTTCGTCAACCCGATCACGTCATCGGATTCCTTCGCCCAGCGTCGCCACCGGCCGTTTTTCTTCTTGCAATCCGCCGTCGCTGAACCCATCTGCCCCCTTTGGTTCCCAAAGGGCTGAAAACCCAAAAAGCATCCAGGTTTATTTTTGCTTATTACGTAATTGCCCCTGTGTGTTTTTTTAATGACCCCTGTTCCCTTTTTTAACTCACGTGATTACTTATGCTTTATTAAGCCTGTAACATACGAATTTAATAGAGTTTTTTTTTTAAATTTGGAACTCACGTTTTTTTGGAAAGCATGAGAATCAAGTTTGTTTTTTAAATAAAATTGTTTTTTTAACCATGTTGATTGTATTTATTAAGTTTTTTTGTTTTCTTAAAAGGTTCGGATAACATTGCACCCGTAACCTTAAATTTACAAATCTTCCCATGCGTTTCACGTCTAACCTTTTTTTTAAAATCAAGTTTATTGTGGTTGTTCTTTTTTTATTTGCTGCACAACCATTTTTTTTTGGTCACGTTTTTTTGCATTGGACCTCTTTTGCCGTTTCTTTTGATAGTATTGTGAATTGCCTTCATTAAATCGTTATTAAATAATATTAACCTTTTTTTTCTATTGTCATTCTTTAAAAAAAGACTAATATTGACATGTTGTTTAATTTCTTAAAATACTTAAGTTTGAAAAGAGCCTTGCTGTTCAGGCCCTTTTTTTTGGATTATAAGTTTTTTTAAAGAGGGTCCAATTCATTATTTTTTTGTTATAAATTCAAGATTGTTTTAGCATTGAAATAGGTTAGGTTAAGTTTTTTTTATCCTTTATTGACCTTGTTCAAAACTCATAAAGAAACACTTGTTAATCTCGTTGATCATTTTTTTATCTGCTTGTTGCTTAAAATCAAACTCTGTTCATCCATTCACGGATAATTAGTTTTGAAAGGTTAATTAAAAAGGTAATTATTTAATCGAAGGGTAATTAACATCAGACACTTAAAAAGGTGGAAGGGAAATTGTTTATAATTGTTTGATTGATTAGTTTAGAAATCTGTTTTGTCATTAAAATATATTTATATATCATTAACCTTTTTTTCTGTATTTTTTTAATTGTTTTAAAAATTTCCTTTGCTTATTCTACTTAAATATATCAATCTCATACCAAGCTTATGTCCATCTCATTAGATCCAAAAATGATAAGCAAGACAATTGCTACTGTGGTAGGGAAAATTGAGTACCTTAACGGTACTAATTATGAATTATGGAGTAGGAAGATCTACTATGGCATGTTGCACGATAGCATACATACCATCATAGACAAACCCGACCCAACTTTATCAGAAAATCCAACTATGGAGGAAATTAGGTCCCGCGAATAGTGGGAGAAAACGGATAATAGGGCTAGGAGCTTTATGCTGACCCATATGGATTTGAACCTGATTCGAGTCTTTGAGACCTGTGAATCAGCTTACGAGCTCTGGACCGCGGTTAGGGAGAAATATCACTCCAAATCCGAAGTGAGCGTCCAACTTCTTCTACACAAGTACAACTCATGTAGAATAAAGGAATCTGAAAGCGTCCTCGAGCACGTGAACAAGATGATCGTGATGGCCAAGGATCTTGCGGCTGCTGATTACGCAATTCCGGAGAAGATGCAGATTGCAGCCATACTAGGAAGTCTCCCTCTGTCATTCGACATGGTTGCCACATCTCTACGGATGAATGGCAACATTAAGTTCGTGACGGACCTACCTGCACAGCTGGCAATCGAACAAGACCTCTTTAAACAAAGATCGAAAGCTGAGATCTTTGAGGTCGAGGAAGAAGAAGAAGAAGCAAATGCCGTACACGTGAAGAAAAGGCTAGGCCCCTCCAAGGCGAATTTCAAGGGAAAGAGTGGGAAATACCCACGTGGCTCTTGCTACAGTTGTGTCAAATATGGCCATTTCAAGGTCAATTGCCGCAACAAGAAGAAGCCAGGAAATTCTAAAGTACCTGAAAATAAAGGCAAAAAGAAAATAGAATTCACGGCTATCGTGGAATGCAACTCCGTCATCACGGACAATGATGGATGGTGGATCGACTCTGGAGCAACCAGACACATCGTCAAGACGAAGGATGGCCTGGTGGACTTCAAGGAACTGAGCAAAGGAGAACATAGGATCTTCATGGGGATCAACACCTACCTGGACGTAGAAGGTGTTGGGACATACAGACTTGACCTGGGAGATAGCATTATGGTACTGAATGATGTACTGTATGCCCCATGGATACGTCGGAACCTGATATCTATCCCAGTGCTGCTCAAGAAAGACTTCGAAGTTAGATTTTATAATAACCGTGTATCTATAGGCAAGAATAAGAAGGTCTATGCGATGGAAAAGTTTGTGCCCGAGCATGACCTGTTTTGTCATCCTGTAATAAATTCTAGTGAATTAATGAATGTCAGTTCTGATTATTCCTTGTGTTATTTGTCTGATTATGACTTATGGCACATGCGACTGGGTCATCTAGGAATCTCTAAGATGGATCAAATGATTAAGGCAAATCTGTTGCCTAAAATCAAGGGTGCAAGGACATTGCCCTGCGAACACTGTCTGACCGGTAAAATGACGAGAAAACCCTTCTCAACCGGAATTCGGTCAACAGAGTTACTAGGTTTGATTCATTCAGATATATGTGGACCACTGAGCATCTACACACATAGAAATAAGGAATACTTTATAACATTCATTGATAACTACTCGAAGTTCTCCTATGTCTATCTCTTAGGAAGAAAATCAGAAGCACTTGAAACATTTAAGAGATATAAGACAGAAATGGAGACAAGATTGGGAAAACCAATCAAGGCTCTTAGGACAGATAGAGGTGGGGAATATACCTCAAAGGAGTTTGAGGATTACTGCATTTAAGAAGGCATTTGTAGGCAGACTACAATGCCATATACACCACAACAGAATGGTGTAGCATAAAGAAAGAATCGAACTTTGATGAACGCAGTAAGGTGTATGCTTTCACACTCAGGTTTCTCCAAGAAATTATGGGGAGAAGCAGTGTTGACTGCGAACTATATACAGAATAGGATTCTCACCAAGTCCGTAGAATCAACGCCATATGAAATATGGAATGACAGAAAGCCCGAGTTGGACCATCTCCGGAAATGGGGATGTGTAGCACATGTTCTGGTACCGAGTCAGCTTAGAGACAAGCTAGACTTCAGGACATTAAAGTGCAAATTTATTGGATATAGCGAACATTCTAAAGGGTATATGTTCTTCCATGAAATTAAAGGTCTGATCGAAAGTCGTAATGCAACTTTTCTTGAAATTCATCAAGAAAAGGAGTATGAAGTAGAGGAATCAGATCCTCTGATTGTCCTACATGACAATGAAGACGACTTGAGCATTAGACAAGAACTTGAGGATGATATTGATCATCCAAATGCAGAGAATGAACCTATGGAACATGATGATCCTTTAGAGGAAGTGGGTGGACCCACACAACCCACGAGTATAATCGGAAACAAGAGACCCAGAACACGACCCACATGGATGGAAGATTACCATTTCTATGGATGCGAGGTGTCGTGCTACACCGTGGATGAGGATGTCGCGGATTGTACGGATCCCATATCCTTTGGTGAAGCTTTGGCTTCGTCTGAGTCGGAATCATGGTCAGCCGCTGTGAGAGATGAGTTGGACTCAATCGAGTGAAATGGTGTTTGGGAATTATGTGATTTTCCAGAAGGTAGGCAATCCATAGGACGTAAGTGGGTATTCAAGAAAAAGTACCGAGTTGACGGTACTGTTGACAAATACAAAGCCAGATTAGTTGCCAAGGGTTATACTCAGCAAGCTGGAATAGATTTCCAAGAAATTTACTCTCCAATGGCTAAGTTTGCATCCATTCGGATGATCTTAGCGATAGTCGCATATATGGATTTGGAATGATTCCAAATGGATGTGAAGACGACCTTCCTTAATGGAGAATTAAAGGAGGAGATTTATATGCGATAACCTGATGGATCTCAAGTTGAAGGTCATGAGAAAAAGGTTTACAAGTTAAGAAAGTCATTATATGGCTTAAAGCAGTCTTCACGACAGTGGTATCTCAAATTTCATGAGAAAGTTATTCAATTTGGATTTGTTTCAAATAAATTGGATAACTGTGTGTATGTCATGAAGAGTGGGAGCAGGTTTGCAATCATGTCATTGTATGTAGATGACATTTTGCTTGCAGGTAATGACATACAAATGCTCGATGAAATCAAACAGAAATTGAGCAATGAATTTGACATGAAGGACATGGGCGAAGCATACTATGTTCTTGGAATTCAAATAACAAGAGAAAGGGACTCAAGGACATTGGTCCTTAGTCAAGAAAGATATTTGCATACTGTGTTAAGGAGATTTGGAATACAACACAACACTCCATCTCCAACACCACTTGTGATAGGAAAAAGACTCAGTAAGAGTCAGTGTCCCGGAAAGGGGAAGAAACCTTTAGATGTACCATATGCACAAGCGGTAGGAAGTCTAATGTATGCAATGATGTGTACTCGACCTGATTTAGCGTATCCAGCAGGCTTAGTCAGTAGATATCAAAGCAACCCCGGTCCAGCACATTGGGAAGCTGTAAAGAGGATTCTTCGATATCTGAAAGGGATAATACATCTGAAACTTGTGTATCAAGCAGAATCGCTTGAGGTGGTAGGATACTCCGATGCCGATTTCGGAGGGGATGTGGATGGGATGTGGATGATAGAAAATCCACATCAGGTTACCTGTTCATGTTTGGTGGTGCAACCGTTTCTTGAGGTAGCAAGAAACAAGGATGTGTATCTTGACATACACAGGAAGCTGAGTACATTACGTGTAGCATGGCCACCACTCATGCTGTATGGATCAGGCATTTCTTAGAGAATCTAAGCCTCGAATTAGTCAAAGGGCCAATTGAAATGTATTGTGACAATCAAGCTGCGATTAGCTTGATCAATAGTAGGGCTAATAGTTCTAAAGAAAAACACATTGAGATCTAATATCACTATATACAAGATATAGTGGCGAAGCAAGAAATCACGGTAACCTACATATCTACCAGTGACATGTTGGTTGATTCCCTTATCAAGGGAATAACAACAGGAACATACATTAAACATATTGGTTTAATGGGACTCAGGAATGTATGAGTCAAGGAAGAGGTTTCATATATAATGATCCTTACATGATAAATCTCCATGTATATACTACACGAATAGTGGAAGTATATATATATGTCTTGACCACTTTGGTCAAGTGGGAGATGTAGAACGGCCTATGACCAAGTTGGCCAAGAACCGCCGCCGGCCATTGCGGAGCCGGCGGTTACGATGACCGGGTCTCTCGGAGGCCGCAACCGCAGGGGGCGTGGTTGAAGGAGGCGGACGTGGCGAGGGTTTGCGCCCTATAAAAGACCTCCCATGGGGAGGGTAACGAATACGTATCAGAAGCTCACCAACGGGATCCCCCTTCCCATCTCCATCATCTCTCTCACTCGATCTACCCCATTCTCTCTCTCTCGCAGCCAAGGGTAAAAAGGCGTACCTCGTCGAGTTACTTCATTCTTGTCCCTACACCTCTCAACGAAATGGTGTTGCTGAAAGGAAGCATCGTCATCTGCTAGATGTTACTAGGACTCTTCTCATTTAGAGTCGTACACCACATTCGTTTTGGGGAGATGCTGTTCTCACCGCATGCTATTTGGTGAATCGCATGCCGTCGTCTATTCTAGGTGAGAAGACTCCTTTATCTATAGCATTTCCTGAAAAGGAGTCATTCTCCCTTACTCCTCGTGTATTCGGATCTGTTGCCTTTGTCCACAAGCCGTCTCCTGGCCTTGACAAGCTCGCTCCTAGAGCTGTCAAATGTGTATTTGTTGGTTACCCTAGGACTCGGAAAGGATATCGATGCTATGATCCTTTGAACAGGAAATACTATATCAGTATTGATGTCACCTTCTTTGAGTCGGTAATGTACTTCTCCACTAAAGTGATCGGTTAGCTTCATCAGACTTGGACAATGAGATCTACATGCCACCTCCTCCCATGCATGATGTACCTTCACCACCACCACCACCACCACCTCCACCGTCACTTTCTCTCCAGTCCAGCGTGCCCCTTGTTCCATCTTTTCCTAATGCCTACACGCGTCGGTCTGCGCCCGCTCATGGCTTTCACCCAGCCCTCACGGAGCCCTGAGTTTGTTCTGATAACATAACTTCTAACGATGGGTTTGGAGTTCTACCCGTGCAGGAGTCATTGCAGGAAGCTAGGACGTAGATGGAGGATGTCGTATTTGATCTGGATATTCCTATTGCAGTAAGAAAGCAGAAACGCTCCTGTGCTTCTTATCCGTTGGCATCTCAGGTCTCCTTCCATCGTCTGACAGGGGAGTTTAAAAATTTTGCAATGGCTTTATCTGTCGTGGATATCCCACGAAATTATGCTGAGGCATTCCAAGATAGTCGCTGGCGTTTGGCTATGGAATAGGAGATGGCAGCGCTACAGTTGCGTGGTACATGGAGTCTAGTTTCCGCTCCAGTTGATGCATCGGTCGTGGGATGCAAATGGGTATTCACAGTAAAACATCGTGAGGATGGCACTATAGATCGCTATAAGGCGCGACTTGGGGCCCGTGGGTTCACCCAGACTTATGGAGTGGACTACCAGGATACTTTCTCACCAGTGGCAAGGCATTCTACATTACACATTCTTCTTTCTGTTGCTGTGTCACGCGATTGGCCGTTATATCAACTTGATGTCAAGAATGCCTTTCTGTACGGTGATCTTCAGGAAGAGGTCTACCTGCAACAGTCACCTGGGTTTGCTGCTGAGGGGGAGTCTCAGAAGGTTTGCAGATTACACAAGGCTATTTATGGCCTTAAGCAGAGTCCAAGGGCATGGTTCCAAAAGCTCCCGGACTTGATAGAGCAATAAGGGTTTGTGCGATCGACTGCTGATCATTCCTTGTTTGTGCAGAAGACTCTGAGAGGTACTATCGTCATTCTTGTATACGTTGATGACATTATTGTTACATGAGATGATGAACATGGTATTCAGGGAGCCAAGAACTTCTTAGGTCAACAGTTTGTGACCAAGGATCTTGGACATCTACGTTACTTTCTTGGGCTAGAGTTTGCCAGGAACCAGCGAGGTCTGGTGATGATACAGAGAAAGTATATTACAGATCTCCTCTCAGAGACAGGCATGGTAGACTGTAGGTCTGCCACTACTCCCATTGACCCTAGCATGAAACTATATGATGATGACACTGGAGACGTTGACAAGAGGAGATACAGGGAACTTGTTGGTAAGCTTCTATATGTGACCATTACCAGGCCTGACACAGCCTTCGCTGTAAGCAAAGTAAGTCAGTTCATGGAGCAGCCCAGACAGACACATATGGATGCAGTCTATATGATTCTGAGATACCTGAAGAATTCACCGGGCACATGACTTTTGTTCATCAGGGGCACATCTCTCTCAGTTACATCACGCGCAGATGCAGATTATGCTGGATGCCCGAAGGATAGAAAGTCTACCTCTGGATTTACTGTGTTCATAAGGGATTCGCTAGTCTCCTGGAAAAGCAAAAAGCAGACCGTGGTTGCCAGATCGAGTGCTGAGTCAGAGTATAGGGCTATGGCACATGCTAGTACAAAGATGATGTGGGTCAGATCGGTCCTTGCTGACTTGACTATAGAGGTGCCTCTCCCCATGAATATCCAATGTGATAATCAGGATGCTCTCTTCATTGCCAACAATCCCGCATTCCATGAGACAACAAAGCATATTGAGGTAGATTGTCATTACACTAGAGATATGATCCAGAAGGGTCTGATTTCTACTTCTCATGTTAGTTCAGGAGAACAAACGGCAGACATCTTTAGCAAGGCTTTACTCAGGGGACCATTTCAGAAGTGTACGCCCAAGCTGAGCATGATTGACATCTATGCTCCATCTTGAGGGGGAGTGTTGAGATATAACTTCTTTCTATGTATCTTTTTATCTATTTTATTTTCCCATGTCCACTTTATGTAATTTACCCGTGGGTCTCTCCCTATATAAGAGAGCCTAGGGTTATAGGAATAAACAAGTCTCTTATTTCCTCCAACATATTCAGGTTCATGTCTGATTATCTGCAGCTGCATTAGTAATACATGAGGACCTCAAGATAATTTGTTGTCATGGAATCAAATATGGATATTTACTTACACCTTGATGCTTCTTTGTTGAGCAAAAAAAGAGAGGTAACAATCACCTCGTTGCTTTCAACAGAAAAAGGCTTGTTGCTCGACTAGTGGACCATTTAAATAGTTTGTTTTGGCATTGGATTAGTTATGACATTTTCTGTTAGCATATTTCCTAATGGTTACGTGTGCCTCTCCTTTGTCCTTATTTTAGTCATAGACATCAGTTGCATATGTGGTTGCGTTAATAAAGCCACAACAAGGAAGAAAAGGAGATTGGTAGATGGATGAAACATACTCAATACCATTTCCTAGTGGCTATTGATAACAGGATGGTGATAAACTACAGCAGTATAACATTGGTCAAGCCATGTCCAGACTCAAACATAGGATGTGCCATGAAGGCCGCTCTACTCTTATCTGTATCATCGTGTCCACGCGTAGGATCTTCTTTCCAGGGCGACTCATGGTTGGACTCCAGTTGTGCAGCTTCCTGTTCTCCATTCAGGAGTCCATTGCGGAGGATAAAGATAAGCTTGTTGTCAAGACTGAAGTGAATGGCGCCTCTTTTTTTCTTCTCCTGCTTCTTCCTATTGAAAGTGTCAGGTCGACATCAATTTCATTTTCTACCATCCTATATTGATCATTTTCTTCTATATTTTCTTCTGCTGGAAGTTCCAGGGTAAGCAATCTTCTCGACTGTTGCAAAACTGTATTGTTTTTACTCTGGGAACATGGCAATTTCAATTGTTTCCTTAGTTCAGAGTTTGTCATTTCTCTCATCAGAAGTGTTTGCACTTGGTACAGCCGGTGCAGTTCACCGACCTGAGTAAAATATACAATTCAATCTCAGCAACCAAAGGTTTGCACATTACTTTAATCAAAAGTTATTGTTTGAATACCTGTTCTCTAAAGGTTTCTTCATGCTTCAGGATTGCTATTTTTATATATCCCTTTTCGTATTTCTTGAAGAACATCTCTATCAAAGCCTCGATCTAGTGCTTCAAATAACTTCTGATGGGAAACCTGTCGAGCCTGTTTATATTCACAGGATCAGACTGTGTTAGTTTATTGGAAGAACTGGGAAAGATTCACCGTGATATCTTGAAGGTTAT
This sequence comes from Ottelia alismoides, assembly GCA_037367405.1. Taxonomy (NCBI): domain Eukaryota; kingdom Viridiplantae; phylum Streptophyta; class Magnoliopsida; order Alismatales; family Hydrocharitaceae; genus Ottelia; species Ottelia alismoides. Next base: position 763,983 of record JAZKJV010003471.1, read on the forward strand.
GAAAATCTAAACTTATTTTGGCACACAAGAATTAATTTGACCTTTTATGATTTTCCAAGAAACATGTTAAAATCCATTGGAGGATTAGCTTATTGATGCATTAGTCAGCATGTAAGAATGAAAATCAAGGCATTGGTAACAAGAAAATGGTCTTCATGACTATGGCTTGAAAAACCCTTTCATCAGTTGAGGAACCAATATCGAACAAAATTCTTGAGGTCAACATAACTTTGTTCCTCAATTTTCTCTCATACACTTTCTCATCATTCTTTCTCCATCTTTCTACTAAACGCTTAAGGTTAATTAGACCATGAATTTCCTTTTGGCCCAAGTTTACTTCGTTGTTCCTGACCAAGCATCATGATTGGAGCATTCAAGAGATTTGTTGCAGTTAACAACAGATGAAGAACAAGCATCGGTGGGAAATGTATTTGATCATAGTCAAGTTTTCTTGGGTTGTAAAGAAGCATCCTTTAGACCGTGTAATTTTGTTCTTTCTAACTTAAAATACATTACATCTACTGCACCCTTCAGTCACCCCATCCGTTTCACGAAAAAAGATAATCAAACCTGCTATATTTAAATTTCAACTAACTGTGATTATATTAGTACCCTCCAACTTTATTCCATGGCTGCCCTGAAAGTATGATTGATCAACGATAGAGGACCAAGAAGAAGAAGAAAGCCTTGACGTTGCATACAGCAGATATATTTGTTACCCTACAAACTTGCTGTAGAATTTACAGCAAAGAAATTAAAAAAATGCACACAGCCGAGAATAAATGCAAGCAAATATAAAACACAGTTTTTTTCCAGTCTTTAACACCCTGAAAGAGGTGTAAAAGGTAGCTCGATATAAACAGCTTCTACTATGCATTGGGTCAAATGTGTGCAGCCTTACCTTATGTACATTTTAAATAAAATTGTTTCCGCAACTAGAACATGTGACCTCCGGGTCATGCAACAACCTTTATTATTGCACCAAGGCTCCCCTTCACATTCTCTAATGCAAATAAAAATTTTGAGTGGCATCACAAAATTACAGTGGAAAAAGAATCTTTCTGGAGCAATACACAAAGGCACTGCCACTTCAGGCATTTTGTTGTTAGCAAAAAAAGATCAAGGAACTCAACTATGTGAGATTTGAAATTATTATGGTCACACTGAAACTGAGAAATAGATTAGTCAAGGGAACACTGTCACCAATAGCTCATTTACATGACGAAAGCATCACTGGAGTGGCAAGTTGTACGTGACTAAAGTATTCAGCATAGATTCAGAGAGCCAGAGGAAAACAAATCCAACTCAACACTTTCATGTCTCACCCAGAGAGGAGGAGAATAGGAGTGGGGGTCAAATTCACCTGCTGAGATAGCTGAATCACTGGTCAGATGCTCACAGAAACTTGCTCCTTTCTTGGGCAGGTCCTGAGCTTCCCACAAGTAGCTCTGAGGCTCTCTCGGGCTCCCGTCTAAACAAATCTAAGTCCCCTCGTAGCCAATGCTGGTGAGATGTGTGAGGGGAAAGATGCTTCTGACAGTGAGTGCCAACACAGGATAGTATTTATGTGTTAAATGTGGCCCACATGTCCTTTTTATTGTTCATGGTTCACAGGCCACCCACTATGAATCAGGTGGCCCTTCTCTCCATAACTGATGAACACAAATGCTCCACTGAGATTCCTTGATTTGCACAACTTGTTTTCTTCTGCACCAAATATTAAGTATATACTGAACATTCAATGCCCATGCTTTCCTTCTTCTCGTTTTTTTAATTGCTGCAATGAGTATTCTACAAGGTATCGGATCTGTCCTCCTTGCTGCTGTCGTCGTAGTTCATTCTCTTTTTGCAGCCCGTGGTATTGTTATTGTTTTTACCTCACTGTCTCTGTAACACCGCAAAGCGCAGTCCTCTACATATTACTCACAAAGTGTGAGAGCATGTTATAAGAGTGGATGATTATTATTGACAACTTGTGCTTTACTATTTTGGGTGATTGTTAATGAGTTCACTTGAGCCTGAGCCCAATTGTATCTAGACCTTGGCTGTTATGGAGGAGAATTAGCTCTTACAACTTGAGCTAATCACTTGTTTTTCTTTTGCTCTTCTTCGAGATAGATTTGGGTAGGAGCAAACTTACCCACTGTTGCATCTTCAGGGGTTAGTGAGTACTGGGAGTCCATTGGACTGTCGGGAACTTGCACAATTCCTGAGAAAAAACACGCAGCATCTATTTTATGGACAATTTGGTTAGGAAGGAGTGAAACTGTTTTTCGTGAGGAAAGATTTTATATTGAAAATGTAACAGAGCATGCCAGACTCCTATATGGGTCTTGATCTTTGTAACATTTGTACTTAAATTGCGAATATAAGTTTTTGGGTGTCTACCTCCACGGTTGACACCTTTTTCCCTTAAAAAAACTTTTTAGATTCGGACCCCTTAACTATCATCCAAAATGCATTGTCCTTGTTGGAGCTACGTGGAATTACAAATTTACAACCTCCTCCAATTATATTCTCCATTTATATTTGCATCATCCTCATTTTATTATATCTATATCTCACAAATTACTTCCAGTACTAGGAGTGGTTCCATCGACCGATTAGCCCTTTCCATTATTAGAGAAATCTACTCATATATCATTTGTAACATCATGAGCTTAGACCCAAGCCACTATTGAGGAGATATTGCCTTGGCTTTATGGGGTTAAGACTCAAGCGGACTCGCTGACTACCGTCTTAAATGCTTAATTGTTAGTCTTGTCAAGTAATAATTCTCAACTCTACTATCATACTTCATGAGCATAAGATGTGGAACTATGCTTTGAGCGCTGCGATTTTCCTTCGAGTAAATACTTGTACATCTTTGTAAAAATCTCCAAAGTGGAATAATAATTCCCATAAGGATTATGAAAACTCTTGAAGGCAGGTCAAGTACTTTCATTTACTGTGGAGGCTAGCAGATGTTCAAAGGAGGAACATGTGATATGCCCTGAATTATGGGCATTATAATGGAAGAGGATAAAAGGGTGAGTGCAAACTCTCTCTCTCTCTATAGATTCCCGTTGTCATGATCTAAAAGTTGGACCGGATTGGTCGGACCAGTTGGAACGGCCGATCTTATCGGTTCAATCAGTCTTATGTAAATGTTTTTTAAATAATAATAATAATAATAACAATTATGAAATCAGGTCCGACCGGATTGGGCTGGGTTGACTGAATTATACTAATTTTGATAGTTTTGGATTACCTATTGGTATGAAGGACAAAAAGAAGATATTGATTATGAACCGTTAGCAACTTGGCATAATAAAACAAGTAATCAATAGTGCTTTGGCACTATGATATTATTGTAGACTTTGAATATCATTTGATAAGACACGAGGATAATGATTTTAATATTAGTTTTGATTTTCATCCACAAAATACATAAAAAATACAATAAGTTTTAATGATGTTTACATGGCTGAATGGGCACCCACTTGCCCAACGCGTCCAATCTACATAGGTTTGGAGTTTGGACAAATAACATGCTGTATAATTTGATATGGTTCGATCTACTAAGTGCTTTGTCTATCAAATTAACAGATCATAGACATGTGGTATATAATGGTTTAAACTGCGATTTTTGTTAAGAATTATCATAACCACTGTACTAAATTAGTATTTCATTTGTCACAATTACTTTGGTAGCGTGCTGCTTTACTAAATTTTGAATGCTTATTTTTTTAAGACATACATAAAAGTATATTATATCTAATTTTCTTGGTTCAGAAAATTGATTTGACCGGTCCTACTAGTGAGTTCTTCCCGATCATAATTTTTCCAAGTCGATTCGAATGATGATATCATGCTAACATCATTGATGGTCCGACCTGTTTGAACCGGCAACCCAAACCGATCAGACCAAATTGAAGGATTGCCGGTTCAACATCCGTTTTAGTTTTTAAAACCTTGTTCATGGCAGCTTCTGCAGTATCACAGTTGGCATTTTAGCTTAAGGGTTGGATGCCGTCACATCTTATCTCATGGGTTGAACTCAAGGAGGCAACTTTAGGATTAGGTGACGGTAAAACATGTCGTTTATGCCCTCCTTTGGCATTTGTGGCACTCATGTGCTTCTTGTCTTTACATGTATTTGAGTTCAGCTCCACGTGATTTTCGAAACTTTTCACGCCATTACCAGAAGTTTCCACACCGAAAAATCGTGCAAAATAAATTTGAGCTGCAACTTTTGACTTAAGATTGTTATATACTTATCAAGAACTTGTTGGAAAGCTTGGGCTTTTGCTTATCTGTGCAAGAGCAAGTGGTAGGTTCTATGCGCAGGGGGTCTTCATTAGGGATGAGCATTGGGTATGGCCGGCTCGGTACCCGGTTCAATAAAGTTCGAGTCCGGCCAGAGCCCGAACGATAAATGGGTAGGCTTCGGCTTGATTTTTGGCCCGATCCAATTTCGGGCCAGGTTCGGGCAAGCGTGGGTCCGAGCCCGAAGCTCGTGAGCCGGCCCGAATATAGGCCCAAGTGTACGTCCGTATATAAGCCCGATATTTTTCCATATGTAATTTATGATTTCTAATATCACATTTGATCTTCCTTCTTAAATTGTCATTATTCTATGCTATTTAGACATCAACTATGTTCATGTTTTGAAGAAATACATATTCAATTTGTATATTTACATATTAAATGTGTATTATATTCACGTTTTAATTTTTTTTAATATAGCGCGCCGGCCCGACCCATGTACTTGCGGGCCAGGCTCGGACTTGGGCTGCAATTTCTGAAATTCAACGGACCTAGACCCGACCCGTAAGCCCGTAAATTGAAACCAGGCTCGGACTGGAGTAGGTTGAATCCGACCCGATCCGGCCCGATGCTCATCCCTAGTCTTCATATTCTCCTTATTCGTGTGTTTTTTTACCAGGATGTCCCCCTCTTTTTTTCTCCTAATTCCTGTTCTTACAGGGATGGCCCTCTCTCTCTCCTAGTATTTTTTTTCTAGTGCTTCTTACACGTCAAGAGTGAATATCAATGCGTATGGAGTAAAAATAATCATAAATTGACTACTAAAGGGTTGTTTTTTTTGAGTCTATTCCCGAAAGATTAGCGATAACACTACAATAAAATTGAGCTATAGCGACCGTTTTTCAAAATCCGTCACTAAATTAGCCATTGTTAAATATATAACGACGAATTTGTTCGTTGCGAAATGATTTTCATACTTTAAATTAGCAACGAATATCATATATGTCACTATATAATTGGCAACGGTCCACACAAGGGACGTTTATCTGTTGCTATTTTTCAAAATATCAACTAATCGTCGCTATTTTTTCGCTCAAAATTTAGCGATAATTAATAAGGAGTTTGAAAAATAGCAACGGATAAACGTCGCTATGTGGACCGTTGCTAATGATATAACAAAATATATGATATTCGTTGCTAATTTCGAGTACGAAAAATCATTTAACAACAAATATATCGTCGTTATATATTTAACAATGACTAATTTAACGGTGGATTTTGAAAAAAATTGTCATTATAGCTCAACTTTGCTGTAGTGTAATTACCTTTAGGTAGAGATGAAAATTGATATATGAAAATTGATATGGATATATCTAAATATCTATTTATCATATTAAAAAAATACCAAGTATGCATATTCCTATTCAAATATTAGTCGAATATATTGAAACATGGACATCAATGGTAAAACAAATTCAAATACATATATAGACATGGTAAAGTAAAAAAGATCCAGATTCCAATATCCCAATACAAAATATACATACATATGTATATACATATCTACGTATATACCCACATATGTATGCACTTATGTACATTTATACATACGTACCTACGTATATACATACATAAGTACATACAAATATATACACATTTTTAATATTTAATGATTTTAGTAAACAACTAACAACCTAAAGTTATTTTCTCTCTATCTAAACCCGGCCCATGAACCTTTAATGATAACTACATCTCTTTGCCTCCACAACTTCGTTGAAATTATACCAATAATAACATATACCATTGACAGATCAATGATTCATTAGCTTTATTCTTGTATTTTATCTTAACATTAAATGTATTATGTGTTCCATATATTACCATCTATTGTTCAGGTCGTACTTTTTAATAATTCGATCCAAATTCGTCAGTTATTTTTGTTGGATCATATTCATATCCAATCTTAATTCTAACCATATTCGTACTTATTGTTCATTGAATATAAATGCATTTCATATAGATGATGCAAATATAGATATGAAAATAGTCATATCCGATATATGGATGTTCACAAGGTAGATACCATACCCTTAGGATTATTACTTGCCCTAATTCATCATTACTGGGACAATGGATCAACCTGGTCCATTCCAATGGATACATGATTCTAACGGGTATTCAAATTATTTGAATATGTAAGTGATTCTCGCAGATTTCCTAAAAATCATTACAACAAAATATTTTTGTGGCAATTAATTTATAATAAGGACCATCTTTAGCAACCAAACATTTTGAAATCATGTGAAGTTGAGCGCGAGGAAATTACAATGCATATTGTGGGGCATATGTAAGAAAGCATAATCTGAAACGAATACTTGATAGAACTGTCATTTCACACTAAAATACAAAATGCAAACTTGATAGAGAAAAGTTGCAATTGCAAAATTGCAATTGCAACTTTTCTCTATCAAGTTTGCATTTTGTATTTTAATGTGAAATGAAAGTTTTATCACATGTTCTTCCATTTTGCTACACCATTCTCTTGAGGTGTAATAGGAAGAAGTCTCATGAGTCGTTCCTTTAAAACTAAATATTTTTTTGCCTCTCTAGACAATTACTTACAAACATTATCAGACTTGAAACACTTGATAACTATCATGTATTGTGTCTTAATAAGATTGAAGAACTTCTTTATAATGCCGATTACTTCTCCACGATCACGAAGTAAATAAACAAACATGCTTTTAGAGTAATCATCAATAAATGTAAGGAAGTATTTATAGCCATTATGAGTGAGAATGTTAGAGGGACCCCAAACATCAGAGAGCAAGCTCAACCTCACTTGTCTTGCTCTCAGATAGAAGATAAGTAGCACGAGTATGCTTTGCCTTCAAATAAATGTGACACACTAAGTCCATAAAGATCAAGTCTTCAAATAATAGAGGAAACAACTCTTAAAGATAACCAAAAGGAATAAGGCCAAGGCATTCGTGCCATTGCATGACTTGACACTTACATCCATTCTTGTTCTTTCTTCCTTGAATCACAATCATCAAAGCATTGTCTCTTTAATTGGTAGACTATACAAACGGTCAAAAACTAAATCGATCTCAATTCTTTTCCTTGTCATCAAGTCTTGAAGAATACAACTATCAGATGAGAAGATAAGTTCTCCGTCGAGTGTCTTGCGGGATCCGTTCTTTCTCTCTCGTTCCCTTCTGGGCGAAATTCGGAATGTACGACATGAGTTCTAATTTACCGCTCTGTGAGTATCTTCACCTTCCCACCCTCAAGAAAGCGATGCAGTGACATATATATATATATATATTTAAAAGCTTGAATACGAATATCTAGGTGGGGTTTTCTTGTTTCATGTTTAGAGGGGACGAGTGCGAGTGTTAACTCCTATCTGGCGACCTTGATCACTGGTTCTTAAGGGGCCGAGACAAGCAAGATTGGTAATAAGAAAGTAGGCGGGGAGGGAGAAATCGATGTTCTATTAGCACTAGTGGCCACTATAATATATTGGGACTTCTCCACTACTATTTTTTTGAATCGAGAAAGAATTATACATGAAAGCCAGGCTAGGAAGTCCGCTTTCTTTATTCTCAAAAGGCGAAGACTCAGCCCCAAAATGAATTAGTTCTATGTATTCTCCCTGGCATCACTCACGTGCGGGTCTAGTATCAGGAAGGATTGACTATGTTCTTCCACCTATATTGTCTTCGAAATCCCTACTCCGAGGGTTCCAGACTATATGAGAGAAATCAAAGAGATCGCGCCCAAGCAGAGTTAATAGTTCAATTCTCTTGTTATCTTAGTAACAGACACAAGATTTAAAGGCATGTCAGGAACATGAAATGCATTTTGGATAGCAAATTTATCAAGAAGGGAGATACTTTTTTTTTCCGCAACAGGGACATGAGATCCAACAACAAGGGTTACATGGTCTTTGTCAGAGGCCAATTATAGGCTCTAAAGAGTTTTGGATCACCCGTCATATGATCAGTGGCACCATTATCAATTATCCACTCTAAGTTTGGATCATCGGCCATAGAGGAAAAAACACACCAACACAACCTTGAAATCTCAACCAAACCAACCTTTAAACACCACAACAATGCAACCAAGGAACAAACAAATCGGCAATCCAAGAAGCAACCTCTAATCACTTCAACATCAGTCTCATCCATAGAGAACCAACAATAGCAGCACTTTGCAACTCAACAAGAAGAGAGGCACAACTGTTGTACGAGAAATGGAACCAAATGTCATCCACAACGAAATCCAAGCTCCAGCCAACCACAATTAACAAATAAAGTACTTACGGGGTCTTTAGCTCCACTTTGATAGATCTCAATCAGCTAACGACAAAAAATCTCAGCTCTAACACAGAAGGGGCCCTCTAAGAGGTGCCCTATGCAGTAGCGCTGCGGGTAGTAGCCCCGCACAATGACACAGGTAAATCGCAACAACAATATCACGTGAGCATCACAGAAAAATAAGCAGCTTCTAAAGTAAATGATGGAAACAATGTACAAACCATAGTAGAACTCTCAACACAAGATTTAGAGCAGCAAACAACCCCAAAAAAGCAATAATCGAACTCAAAAAACAGATCAGCAAATAGTCCCAAATAGTAGCAATTGTCCTCCAAAGGTGGCAAATAGCCCCAAATCACAGCAATGAACCCCTACTTGCGTCAAACTTTGATTTCAACTCTTCTTTAGGTGGAACAATACTAAAGATACAAAGTACCTGGGCAGAGGTGCTCCTGGTGCACGACCTGCATCGAGTAGTCGTGCAAGAGAGGGCGGTGCTTGATGAGAACATGAACAACAACAATTGGTGCTCTGATACCATGTAAACGAAAACAAGCACATGGAGATGGTGGTTTACGTGGAAACCTTTCACGATGGAAGGGAAAAACCACATGAAAGAAGTGCCCTTATTGATCACAACAACAAGGGTTTTGTCTATTCTTTTTTTTTTTACTTTCAAAATGAGAGAGGGAGAGATACAAGTAGTCTCAAGGTAAGGCGGATCCTCTCCCAAGATTGTCTTACCCGTTTACATGACCCTCAACAAGAGGCATCTGAACATTATACTTTTATTTGGCTATCTTCCAAGCTAAGGATAGACTTCATCTTCAGCATATAGAGGTTGCGATATTTCCTTTGGCAATTTGACTCTTGATGGAGACTAAAGGGACATAGTTCGATTTAGACAAGAGAGAATGTATATTCTGTACTTTCTCCTACAGATATTATGTATGAAAATATTTTTCAAATTTATATAATCTTACAAAATAAAAAAAAACAACAGAAGCAATTTTATTATATGGATTTAGGTGCTTTGCTTTTTTAGACTTGCTATTTGAGGTTAGTATATGAAGAGACACAATGAGGGAGACATCAATATACAAAAATGAAGGAGGAATCATGGTCCCTCATGAATTATACGAGTTCTGAACCTAGCTAGGTTTCAGCTTCCCAACCCGAGTGATTGTGTCATGTAAGAAACTCGATTCTACTATTGTTTGCCAATATCTATAATCCTTTCAATGCGGTGTTTATGTTGTTAAATTTTCTTGAAATATGTCTTGAGTGTCGAAGAGCAAAAGTAATGTTTTTTCAATTCTTTTTGTGTTTGTTTCAATAGACCTGTCATCCCTTTTCTATGCTCCAGCTTGAAAATTTTAGCCATTATAATTTTTGTTTAAACAAAAACTCAATTTATGGTGTTTGTTTGGACAATTATGTCATGTCAGTTAATAATATTATTTTGGAGAGAGATCTACTTGGAGCATGTTCACCACAACTCAAACAGATGCATGACCTATTACACAATTAATCTCATCCACACTGGACACTTCCCTTTTGAGATGTCTATGAAATTAGGATAACCCTGTGCTCCATTTTAGACTATTTCTAGTCATATGCATCGATCACATTAGAAATTATGTCAGAAACCAGCAACAACAAAGAGTGATAACAGTAAATGGATGAAACATACTAAAGATCATTTCCTAGTGGCTACTGATAACGGGATGGCAATAAACTACAACAGTCTATCATTGGTCAGATCATGTTCAGACTCAAACATTGGATGTGCCACGAAGGCTGCTCTAGTCTGGCCTCCCTCATCGTGTCTTCGACGTGTAGGTCCTTCTCTTCGGGGTAACTCATGGTCAGACTCCAGCAGTGGTGTTTATTGTTCTCCCATCCGGACTCCGTGGTGGTGGATGAAGAGAAGCTTGTTGCTGAGCCTGAAGTGAATGATGCATCTTCTTTTCTCCTCTTGCTTCCCCCGATTGCAAGTGTCAGATCGACATCAATTTCATTTTCTAGCATCCAATCTTGATCATTTTGTTCTATATATTCTTTTGCTGGAAGTTCTAGATTAAGAGATCTTGGTTGCTGCAAAACTGTCTTGTCTTCGCTCTGGAATTGTGCTGATTTCACTTGTCTCGTTTGTTCGGAGTTGCTCACGTTTCTCATAAGAAGCATTTGCAATCGATACAACCGGTGAAGTTCGTTGACCTGAATGAAGTATCAAACTCGATCTCAGGAAATAAAAGCTTTGGTTATTGGATCATGCAATAAGTAGATTGTTTGCTTACCTGTCTTCTGAAGGTTTCTTCATGCTTTAGGATTGCTGTTTTCATGTAGTCCTTCTCATATTTCTTCAAGTACTCCATCGGAGCCTTGTTCTAGTAAATGAACTAATTACTATCAGAATACCTTTTAAACCTGTTGAAATTCAACGAATCAGATCTTTAGGTTCTTGGAGAAACTATGACAGACTCACCATGTTAATTTTAAGGTAATACAAATTTGCACAACAGTTAGGCCCAAATAAACAAATTTAACCAATAATGATCTGCAAAAAATATACCAAATATTTTCTGAAAGTTTTAGCATATTGGCATATGCATTAATTAGTAAGGAGCAAACCCAAATGATAATCAATGCATTGGAAATGAGAAAATCATCTCTAGCAGACTGGATTGAAAAGCCACTGAAGTATTGCATCCATCAAACTTTCTCCATTTTTTTTGGTGTAAATCAAGGAGCCAATTTAAGCTAGATTTGCCTTGCATCCAGTGGAGGTCTAACAACAATAATTATGTCCTTGTTGTGTTAGCTTTATCTTGTCAGAAAAGATAATTTTCCATAAAGAAAAAAATCTTTTATGCTGCTGGACATTGAAGATGGCCACTGGAGACCATTCTCTTATAACATACAATGAATTCTCCTCTTTGGAGCTTCCTAAACTATAGAGGACGTGAAGGATAGACTACCAAATAACATAAGCAATAATCATGTATTCTAGCGACAGAGAAAAACAAATCGAACTCAAATATTTCATGCCTCACCCTGATCCAAGAAAGAGACTAGGACTAAAGAAGCCAAATTCACCTGTTGAGATATGCTAGCTGAATCACCAGTCTGATGCTGACGGAAACTCACACCTTTCTTAGGTAGAAGACCCCCTTGATTAAGATCCAGTCCTGAACTTCCCAGAAGTAGCTAGAGGCCCGGGGAAAACTCTGAGTTCCCCTCGGGATCCCATGGTCTATTATAGTGTGGAAGTTGGGGGCGTGCCAAAACTATTCTCAGTCCCCTCACAACCAATGTTCTCGAGGATTGTGAGGGAAAAAAAGATGCTTCACAGTGAGTGCCAGCAAAGGGGAGTTTTATTTAAATCTAAAAGTGTGACCCACTTGTCCTTTTTATTTTGTTCTTAATCCACAGGCCACCCTCTATCAATCTGCTATCCCTTCCCTCTCCCATAAAAAATGAAATATGCACAACTTGTTTTCGTCTGCACCATATACTATGTAAGAACTGAACATTCCATGCCTCCCATATTTTCATTCTTCTCTTTTTTGTCTGCAATGAGTATTCTACAAGGTATCGGATCTGTAGTAAACAGTAGCCTCGCTAGTTTACTTGCTAGTTTTGAAGACTGACCAATTCTTCTGTGTACTGTGGAGCATGTAAAAGATTGGCAGGTGAAATGCACTAAATTGTGGGTCGTTATCATGGACGAGGCCAAACGGGTGAGGGCCACCCTCCTATCTGTCCATCTCAAGGGCCCTCTTGGCGGCTCCTGCATTATGATTATTGGTATCTTTAGTTGAGTGTTGGATCCGCGGAGTAATGTAGATCTCTGATTGTACCGAACAAGTGTAGTGGTCCTCTTCTACTCCTTTGAGAGGAAACTACTCTATCCTAGTATTTGTATCGGCATCATTCGAGCTCCCCATTGAGAAGCTTTAAGGTAAAGAATGGATCGCAATTGTGGTTTGAAAGTGTGGGTTCGCTCTCTGTTGCTGTCTGCTACATGTCAGAGAGAGCACACGCGAGATTTTAAAACGGAAACGTACACTAATGCCTGGATTTCGACCACTCCCAACCCCTCTGTAGTTCGATTTTGAGAATCCGGTAATGTACACGCACTATACTAAATCAACGGGGAAGAAAACAGGGACCTGACGCCTATTCGCCTCGGCGTCATTCGAGCTCCCCGACGAGTACGGGAATGGTGGTGGGCTGGATCCGTCTGAATTTGTGGGCTCTGACAAGAACCCCCCAAAGGTTCAGGGGCTTGGTGAATTGGAATTGCTTGCTAGTCGTGGTAGCACGCCGGCTACTGCTGTGGCCGAGAAGGCCGGAGATCGTGGGGCATCATTGGAGAACCTTCTTGGGATCACGAGCACTGAGATGAAGGTTCCCGAGATGTACATTGCAGAGGAGATCAGTGCGGAGTTTAGTGAGTCACTGCTCGCACGGGTGGCACTGCAGGATGTCGTGTATTTGAGAACGTTGCCCGAGAAGAAGTCGGAAAGGAAGGAGACCAAGTTCTCGTTCCGGTTTGTGAGCACTCGACGACGAACGCCTAGTAAGAGAGAACGGGCGTGAGATCGTAGCGGACGAGGAAAGGGGAGGGTTTCCACCACCGCCACTGCCTCCGCCGTGCGAGGAGGAGCACGCGACAGAGGATGGAGAGGAAGGAGGTGGGGTGAGGTTGAGGAGGGTGAGGGGAGGAGTGAATGATGTTTTTTTAATTTTCGAAAAGAAAGAGGGTAATATGAATATTTTTTTAACAGAATATTAAATTTAACAGGTATAGATATGAGTTAACCACATGGTTAATTGATTAAGAGTTAGCAAGTTTACGGAATCGAGGATGTAATAACAATGTTTACAAGATTGAGGAGGTAATTTATAATAATTTTAAGGTTCGTGAAATAAAAATCCCTTTAGAATGTGTTTGATTTAAATGTCTAGAACAAAAATCAATTATTTCAACATAAAGCACAAATTATTTTATGACCGCAATTTTTTTGATAGATATTGGTCCCTATTGTAATAAAATGAATGAATAAGAAAGTCAATTGCATGTGATTATCATTCGAAAAAAGAGGGATTAAATCAACCGATTTAATCTTATAGTTTGTTTGGACGTATGAATGGATATCCAAATTATGCCATCAACTAACGTCCTTTTATATGATTAAAAGGTTTACCATGCATGGATAGTAAAGATTAGCATTGTTGACCTTCGATCTTAGCTGCATGTACTGCTGATCTTGGTTGAAGAATCATTTTTCTGCCTCATTTATGAAAAGGATGGATGAAGGCTCGCTGAGAGTCTGGGAGCAGAATCTTGTCCAAAAAGAATTTCTTGGGTATTTGGATCTGTTTATGCTACGAGCAGTATATAAACTCCTTAGAGTTAGGGTTATCCTCTTCTCTGTATTTTCCCTTATCTACATATAATGAAAATGATAGTTGCAGTCTAAGGAACGTAACCCACAAGCGAACCATGTAAATCCATGTGCACATGATTTGCTTGTTTATGTTTGTGCTTGTTGCTTGCGCTACTGGCAAAAGGCATCATTAGTTACTGCATTAAGTGTTACTATTAGGAGTAATATTAGGTTAGAAACCTTAATTGAAGTGAGCTCATTTCCTAGGAACTTGAGTTATATTCTGTCATAATCGGACTATGGTCTTGTATTTTGACTACAATAACAAAGGGGTGGGGCATTACTTTAATAACACACTAAAAAAAGATAATGAGAGAGAGAGAGATCATAAGAAATGTCTAACATTGTCATATCTTGTATCTTCTTCACATGCTTCTTTCGTGGTTGGTTGTACATTAGATTCATTCTTCCCTCTCAATGGGTAGCATCCTCTCAATGGGTAACAAAGCTAGGTTTGGTATCAATAAGAGGACACCATACACCATGTGCGCATTCTTTCAAAACTATGAAGAATAGACAATTAACATAAGCCTTTGAGATTATGAGCATTTGGTGTCCGATTGAAGAGTTCAAGGATCTAAAATGGGGGTTTTATGCTTGAGATGAGTTAGATGGTTTGAATTGGGAGGATTTGGCACCTTTTTTTGGATCATACAAAGTGGTTCAGATATCATCATTTTTCATGACCATTTGTCAAGATTTAGTCCAATCTAGATGTGGAGCTATTTATGGTAGAGGAAAATCACACTACATTGCGCCGATCAGATTGTGAAATACATGTTGATGATCATTCTCCATGAAACTCTTCAATGATTCACATTATAGCTACAATGAGTGAAGAATATATTCATATGAAAATAACATATGAAAGCTCTCGAAGCAGCAACCGTGAAGTTAGAGAAGATGGAGGAAGACTACAAGGTGACGAGTGATCATTTCATCGCTTTTATTCTTAATGTTTGCCCTTTATTCTTGAGCAAAAGTTAGATTTTGGGACCAAACCATGCATTGCACAAAAATGACTGATTTCACCTCATCATTGAAGGATAGGGTTTAGGCTTTAGCGTATCATGGAAGCATGTAGATCGCATAAAATACCTATAACAACTAGTTATACTAGTTGCAACATGCAACTAAAATAGATGAGACCCAAAGGAGAGTCTTTGTGCTCAGAAGGTGAGTTACACAGTCGTTGAATTGACCTCTCCCAAAAATCTTCGACTAAATCAACAATCAATCCACAAAATAAGATCAAGCAATCAAGTATGGATGTGGATCAAAATTTATTATACCCTACCAAGGTTCAGAAAGTCGGTATGCGGTATTCGTTCGGTCAGGCGGTCTGAAGCGAGTAAGCGGGCAGGCGGAAGTATATGCAGAAGTATATGCGGACTATGCGGTTTTTATTATTTAAATTAAAAATAATTAACAATATAACAATAAATTCAAATACTAGATAATTTATATTTAAAATAAATAAAATGTAAGTATTTTAATGTGAAGATTTTCAACCTAAGGTCGAAAGCATTTCCAAAGTTGTCTATTTTGATTTAAAAGTGGATCATAAGATTCATAACAAAATATCTATGAATGACAACTCAAAAAAGGTTCATAACAGCTCAAAAGAGGTTCATAGTTCATACAAAAATAATCAAACTCCTAATCTAAATCGTCAAAAACAACAGGAGGAATTTCATCATCGCTGTCAGTGTCTGAATCCGTGCTAAATTCTTCTTCCTCCGCCACACTCGGTAATGCATCCATGTTCCTTTGGCTCCTCCTATGCTGCACAAATTCATCTGCTCCACTTGCCTCGGCCACCAAGCTCCAAGTTAGTCCTGAGCCTTGGAACACCTCTTCTTCACCTTCCTCTGGTCCGATCCACTCGCCCACATGTGTCCTATCCTTGGAAATAAATGGGTCTCTTCCTTGTTGCGACTGTCTCTCTTTCAACTTTGAGTTGAATTTCACAAAAACCAAGTCATTCAGTCTCTTGGTTTCAAGTTTATTCCTCTTTTTAGTGTGGATCTGCAACGAAAGTATTTACTCAAAATGTTAGTCATTCAATTTTAGTCTAATCAATAATTATAAATCACAAATGTGGGTGTACCGCTGCGAAAGAGCTCCAATTCCTCTCACATCCAGAAGAAGAGGATGTTAGCTTTAATATCTTCATCGCCATTGCCTTCATGTATGATGTCTCACCACCATATAACGACCACCAATTAGCTACAAGAAAACTTAGGAAGTCAACTCCTTAGTCCTTACATTCTTAAAATGTGTATATAATGTAACTACCTGGATCGAACGCATCCTCGACGGATCTCTGCTTGATTGCTAATGGTTTTCCGAATGGGCCATCTCCATTTTTATATAGAACCATTTCTTTTGTTGTGATGACATCTTGAACATCCAAATCAGGGTAAAATATCTCCAAGCAGTACAAAAAACCATCTATGACAAAGCTATCTTCTGAGATGGCTTTATCATCCCTATAAAAATAATAGGGGTTGAGATAGTAAGCTGCAAGGTGAAGAGAACTAACTAACCTCCCTTTTGACTTCGAATCAATGGCATCAATGTAGGGCTTATATGAATGCTCATTGTCTTTAAAAAGACTCTTTATCTCCTTCTTCACATCTTCAAGCCCTCCATAAACAAAGCTCAATGATGGTCTCCGATCCCCATCAACAATACGCAAGAGACGGACGAGTGGGGAAAAGACCTTTAAGGTCAAGGAAACTTGGCTCCAAAAAGATGTACTAAGGACAATTGATCCAACCATTTCACCTTTCCTTGTCTTGGACCACTTGCATTGTCTCCATTCATCAGAAGAAAACATCAATCTCAGCTTTTCTTTCTTTTCGAAGACACTTTGTAGCGTGAGAAAACACGTGGCAAATCTTGTTTGCCCTGGTCTGATTATCTCTCCCTTTTGGGTAAAATGCCGCATCAAGCTGAGCGTCTTCGCATGACTGTAGATGAAAATAGTGAGTGTTCTGGCCTTCGCTATACAATTTTTAACCTTCGGCTCTTTGCCATATTCTTCAAGTATGAGATCAATGCAGTGAGCAGCGCAAGATGACCAAAATATCTTTGGATATTTGGTCTTGAGGAGCCTCCCAGCTGCCATGTTAGCAGATGCATTATCAGTCACGACTTGCAAAACATTATCTACTCCAACTTCCTTGATGCAATCCTCCACCAAAGCAGATATATATTCAGCGGTATGTCCATCAGCTGATGCATCCACGGACTTCAGAAAACATGTGCCCAAGCTACAGTTAACGCACAAATTCATTATGCTTCTTCCCCTCATCATCAGATGATCGTGGTCTTTTTCCAAGGCATGTTCCGTCACAAGGTGTTGTGGAAGAGCCTGTAGCTCTAATCGCCACCTCCTCTCTAATTTCTTTCAAACTGAAAGCTTTCTCGTTTTTCTTCTTCACGATTCCCTCAATGTAATCACGTATCTCCTTCTTCACTTCATCATTAGCCTTTGGACATGATTTGCAATTCCCTTTGATGTGTCCAAGGTGTTGTTTCATTCGATTAATTCCTCCTTTCAAGACCTTGCCACACAAGCGACATGTCACAGAATTCGGATCAGTCTTCTCCATGAGATAAGCATATTTCCATCCCGGATCGGTAGTTCCAGGTGGAGTAAAAAGCACATGTTCCTCAACATGTGTTGGTTCCGAATCCATGATAACCTAAATACATGAAA
Source organism: Ottelia alismoides (assembly GCA_037367405.1). NCBI lineage: Eukaryota > Viridiplantae > Streptophyta > Magnoliopsida > Alismatales > Hydrocharitaceae > Ottelia > Ottelia alismoides. The sequence continues at coordinate 781,736 of JAZKJV010003471.1, forward strand.
AATTATTAAAAAACCTATACAAAATAAAAGAGACTCATTCTTATAACATCTATCATATGCAGCTTTTGATCTATCATATTCTTATAACAAAGGTCAACGAATTAGTTGCTGAAATAAGGTTAGGATCTAAGCATTCCACAGATAATTAATGTACAGTTGCAACCGCATGATTGCAAGTAACGATAACATTATTTCAGGACAACAGGGACATGATATCAACCTCTCAATTATAGTCAATTTGTCAATCAAAGTATAATCTGCCAGGGCTCAATTCTCAATATTCAAGTTTGGAAGAGTGGAATAGAGGTGTGTAACTACTAGTGACAAATAAACCAAGAGATTTTGATCGATGAGGTAAAAGTGATCAACCGACTAACAAAGATTAAATAAACAAATAACTAAACAAAATTGTATGAAGCTTGAAAGAAAATCCAGGACATAAACAACATTAATAGCACAAAATAACAACCAAACCATAGGGTTTTAATTTGAAGGAAACCATGGAGCATAATCAAGAGTATAATTAGACTAGCATGCAATGTCAAAAAGGATGAACCAGACATGCAATAGCCATGTACGACAAACTGGAGACGAACTGGAGACGAAAAATTTTTGCCAAAAAGGATGAACGAGATTGTCATGTAAAAAATAGCATGCAATAGCCAAAAGTCAACCAGACACTAACTCCAGTATTCCTTACTAGTTGATATTACGGCTGAGGAGCACGCAGGAGGCGGAGGAGCGACTGCTGGTGGAGAACACCGGAGGCGGAGGAGAACCAGCTGCTGTTGGCGAACACCGGAGGTGAAAGTGGAGGCGGAGGAGAAGCTACTGCGTGCGTGCGGTTGGAGAACACCGGAGGCGGAGGCGGACAGGCGCAACAAGCCAGAGGGGTAGGGTTTAGCGATGAGTCTAGGTTGACGAGGGTTTCTGTGAGGAATCGAGGAGTCGGAAGATAAAGGGTTATTGGGAGGCGGAGGGTTCTTATCGGGTCACAATCGGATCCCCTAATTTCTATCACATATGCGGCCGCATATGCGGCCGCATATGCGGATTACCCGGGCCAAATATGCGAGATTAGCGCATAACACGTGCACATAGCATATGCGGTGCGTTATATGGTCCGCCTCCGCATATGCGGCCGCCTAGGCCGAATTTCTGAACCTTGTACCCTACAAACAAGTGTATAGCAGACAAGCAGGTAGGGATTGAACATATGAAGCACATGACATAGCATGTGTTATTTATATGAATAAATAAAGCAATGTATATACAAAGTGTGCACAAAATCAATCAATGTGTATGTGGGTTTTTGATTAAATAAAATAATTTTCCATTTTTCATTTTTTAAATTATGTATTTTTTAATTTAATAATATATAATATATAAATAATATATATAAGGATGTATATATCTTAAGGTATATAAGGGTATATATATAATACGAGTAATATCTAATATAATAGATATAATAAATATATAAAATTCAAGAAAATAACCAAAGAGAACATTCCTTTTTATTTTTTAAAGATTCTAAAATAAATTAAAATATTACTAATAATAATTAATTCTAATATATATATATATATACACACACACACACACACATATATAAGCTATATATCGTACAATATATATAAATATTGCTAAATATATGTAAAAACGAAAAAATAAAATCATTTAATGTCGAATATTTCTTTGTTTTTATGGACTTTTGGGGTTTTTTATATTTTTTTTAAATTCAGAAATAAGGCAAAACAGAAACAAATTAATTGGATCGAATTGATTTGAGATTTAAAAATAGGAAATGGTCTCAAAAGTTCTCAAAATCAATTGAAATATATAGATATTGGTATATATAAAGATATGGAATAAAAATTAATATTTTTGGGATTTTTAGGAATAATTTAGAATTTTTAGGGTTAGCAAGGGTTGGCTGATTTTAAGAGTTTCTTTTGTGATTTTAGTTATGGAGTTAGAAAATAAGGTAATAAACATTAGTTTTTTTGGAATTTTTAGAAATGCTTATATATATTTTATAATTTATAAGTCAAACAAGAATTAAAATAGTTCTAAATGATTTTTTTTATAAATATTAAATGCAAAAAAGTGGCAAATGAAAATGGTTGCATGAATTACTAACTAATCATGCACAAACACATATTTTTTTTTGAGAATTTTTAGAGTGTAGGAGATATTTTAAATAAAAAGAAATGCAAAAATGAAACTAATTCAAGCAGGCAGGACATATATGTAAATAAAATAAAAGACATGGGTACATGTGCAAAATAACCCAAAAGTTTGAATGCTAACTTGATTTTGATATAGCCAATAAAAATTACAAAACCCAAGGGAGAGGCACGCCTGGAAAATTTCATCTCACATGGGGGTCCACATGAGGTGACCTGGCACTGGACTTAAATGCAATATTAAGAAGCTACCTAGGCATACATGAAAAATGTCCACAAAGTTTTGAACTTAATTAAATATTTGTAGGATTTTTTTTATAAAATACAAGATGGTGAACTGTTTACTTGCAATTTTTACCACTTAAACTTGTGGGATTGAGCCATGTTTTTCGTGCCACATATCAGATCCAAGGGTCCACCATAGCCACTACTTCGAACAGATTCAACTTCCAAGATTAGATCTGGGCCTTGTTCTTAATCGGATGACTCGAAAGGGGGCTGAAAGAACTCGGGATAGAACTTCAGCTGACGACTTTGGATTCAACGTATCTTCATGCTTTGGTGGACTCCTCCTGATCCAGCAGGTGGTCTATCTTCCTGAGGTTCCTCCGTATGCAGCAGGGCGATCCGAGGATAACGAGGGAGATCCGACTGCTTAGACTAGGTTCAAGCACCTGGAACTATTCCGGGTGTTCAATGCTTCTCTAGAAGCCTCCTTGGAGACGTGGACCTGCACCAAATGACTCCTTGGCTTGAGGGTTTCTTCCTTAGCTAGGGGGTTAAGCAAAAATAGGTGTGGAATGGGATAAAGGTGGAACTCCAACGGAGGGTGGCAGAGGGAGCGTCGACTCCTTGATCCACGATGGACCAATGGGAACATGTGAATCGATTGATGGAGCAGATGGCAAGGAAGATAATGGGATGAAGGTCAAGATGATTTGACGATCGGATCATAAGGATTTGCTTCAGGGATTTGCGAATTTTTAGAAAGTAAACCTAACAGAACATTAAAGAGGGAAATTAAAGGCATGAATTGAATTTACAGCTAAGATATTACCTTAGAAGAGGAAATAGCTACCATAAAACCAACCGAGGACCAATGAAGCTAAACCACCGGTGGAGCTCCTTCGACGATAGGTGTATCACCACCTTCGGTCATTCCTCCTCGCTGCAAATCCTCTCGTTTGTTGCTGTCACCAAGGGGAAGATATTTGGGTAGATCTGAGGGGCTAAGATCGATGAAGGAGGGATCAAGCTCGGATTTGGGGAGGAGGAGCATTTTTTGTAAAAATGGTGGAGGAGGTTCATTGATTGGTGATTATTGATAGATTAGGGGTATGTACAAGGGTTTTAAGGATTAGGGCGGACTTATGGTTGATCGACAGTAGGTTTGCATGAAGATCGAGTCAATGGGAGTGATAATCTGATGAAACTCGATTTCATCATCATAATTTCCCATTATTAACCCCATTGCTTAAAATCGTGTCAATAAAACCAGTTAAAGTTCTGTAATTATCAGAGTCCTTAATAAATTAAAAACCACAAAAAATGGCAAAATAAAACTCCGTGGTATTTTTAGACTTAAAAATATCCTCAAAAATATTTCAGGCCTTTGTTTGACTTCATCTCCAGTTTTGGCCAACATAAAACTTGTAGATCTCGTCAAGATCTACAACTTTCATGTTTTGAGTTTTCTCAAATTCGGCCATCTAGGCCTTCAAACGTCAACTGGAAGATATGAATAATCTGATTGGGCCACGTGGCCCAATCTGAGTGAGCCACGTGGCCCCGCCCTCTTTGCCTTATCCGCCTGCATCCTGGGCCATCGGATCACCTCTTGATCCAACGGCTGTGTCCTTTCCACGCACGCCTCAATTTTCAGCCATCAGATCATTATTAGAACTCCATCAGCACCGCTCGTTCGCGCCTCAAGCTGAGCGCGCCATGTGGCTACTCTATAGCCCTTCGATCGCGCCTCCGGATGCTCCATCTCGGCCGCTCCTTCCTTTGACGCCCCTCAACCGTCCGATCGAATCCTTGGGTCCGTCTGTGCCGTCCTTAAGCTCCGAGCCCGCAGCTTGACACGTGGCCGAATCTTGGGCCTCCGATCATGCCGCCTCAGATCTGATCCACACCGCTCCTTTGCGCAATACTCTCCACCGTTGGATCTTCAGATCCAACGGTCAGAAGACCGTCGTCAACCTCTAGAACCTCCTCTTCCCCACGATCTCCACCTCGCGCAACCCGTCCACCCTTCCCATTTCTCCTGCCATCACCGACGACTTCGCCCATCGCCAACCACCTCCTGGTCTTCCCCCATCATCCCTCTACCCCGCGCATCACTCCACTACCCTTGACTTTCCTTCAGTTGTCCCATTTCGCCCTCAAAATCCACGACCATCACCACCTGCACCGCCGGCTTCCCCTTCAAATATCGCGCCTCCCCCCTCGAGTCCAAGCTGTCCGCCTTTACGTGGGAGGTCGCCCAGCCCTTCTCCGTCTCCCTGTGACAGGGGGAGGCGGAGGATCGAGCGATGACGATGAACCTCCCCGGTGTCGACCCTCCGCCATCCATGGCGGTGCTGCGGTGCCCCCAGGCCCGTCCGAGCTCGCTGGGACGGCCACCCAACATGTTGCGAAGACCCTGAGCTCCTCGCGGAGCTCAAGCACATGCCACATCGCCCGCCCGACGTCAGGTAAGCTCCCTCTTCCTCATTTATCTTTTTCTTCAATTTCCTTTGATTTTCTAGGCTTCTCGTTCGCTTTCGACCTCCATTAACACCCCCAAGCTTCGACTCACAACCCCTTTCATGCGCACCCCTTCTCGATCACCTTCTCAGCTCTTCCAGACCTCGTCACCTGCCGACCCATCTCCTCCGCCGTGGGTTGTGGAGGAGCTCTGAGCTCCCCACATTCTCCGCCCTTATGAGCTCTCACGTCATTCACGCACCCACTTCACGTGCTTCGGCTATAGAACGAACTGTGCAGGGTATCTAATCCTTCATTGGCCGGAGTACCACCGGAGATCACTTCGTCAGAGTCGCTCCAATGATCCGAGCTCCGATGACTACAACCAGACACTCCTGGACCTTCCCAGAGCTTCTAGCTTCCTCGACGACCTTTCTGGGAGCTCTGGGGAGATTCAACGACACGAGAGGGAGGTGGCGGAGGAGGAGCGCTCCTTCGCCGGAGCTCCAAACTCGCCGCCACCCGCAACTGATGAAGAAAGAGCAGCCAGCGTTGGATGCTCCGCCCCGGAGTTCATCCAACGGTGGCGATACACCCACGTCGACAATACGCGCTTCCTCCAGAAGCCGTTGGATCTTCGATGATCCGACGGTGGATGACCGGCTCTGGAACTTCATTGCCAGAGACCGTTGGATTCTCACAATCCAATGGCTACCCGTTCTCCACGTGTCGAAGCCAGAGCTTCCACGAGCCTGGCATCCGAGCCTCTAGGCTTGGATGCTCCCGAGCCTCCACAAGCCTGCATCGAGCCTCTGCCGACCCTGAGCCTCCTTCCGAGCCTGAATAGCACGTGTTGCGCACGTGCTATCTGGGAATTTTGCAGAGACGCCCTCTGACTTCTCCACATTTGCAGAAAGGTCCTGTCTACACATGCGAACCACGTGCATCTGGGGTTATTTGCACTTATACCTTTGCGGGTTTATATAATTGCAAATATGCCCCCGCGCGTGTGGTTTATTTACAGGGCAGGCCTCACATTTATTTCTTTTGCATTTTAGTCCTTTCCAGGGACCTTTTTGTAGTTATCATTTCATGTTTTCTTACATTTATGCCCTTATCTTCATTGTTGCATAACTTGAGCATCATGTTTCCGTTTCAGTTGATTTCAGTTTCATTTGAAAGCTTGTTCGATGTACTTTTTTATGACATGGTTAATCATTCATCTTAGAGACTTGAATTTTAATGAAATATTATTTTAGCTAAGTGGCTCTTATTATTTACTCATCCCTTGTTCACTTTGTCGATCAGTTCTGATACTTCCAATAAATCTGAAATTGACTCTTATTAACTTGCTCATTATATCTATTCAGACTTAGGGCATATTCGCATTGCATTTCCCTTCATTTATTTGCACGATAAAAATTGCTAAAAAATGCATGTTTATTTTTAATGCATTGTTGTTGCCTTGCTTTGTCCTCATGCATAATTTGACCTTTTTCCCTTTAATTCACACTTAGTAAATAGATTGAAATCCGGATAATTAGAGAAAGGCTCGTGTCCCTGAGTTCGACCTTGGTTTCTTGCCAAGTAAAATAAAATCATGATCATCTCATTTTGATATATCATATACATATTTAAATGAGATGATCTCTTTGATGAGCCCGAATTGGCCTGACTGCTACGACATTATCAAGTGTTAAAAACACTCTTTTAAAGGGCCGATTTTGCGGTTCGTCAAATGGCGCCGTTACCGGGGACACGGCTCATTTTTTGTATCTTTTGGATTTTTTTATTCAATTTAGTGTTCATTTTATAGGTCAATTTGTCAATTCATTTTGCATTGTAAAATTTTCTTCTCTATTGATCTCTAACTATTGCTTTTGTGGCAGGGCCCTTGATGGTTCAAGGAGGCGAGGAGTAGGATGCTTCCCGCTGTCAGGAGCCGCAGAATCACGCTTGGAGTACGTCGAGAAGAAAGAAAAAAATGTCTTGCATTTTTATTTCCATGTAATAATTCGTCGTTTACAGCGGACTTCGATTGAAGACTCGCGAATGTAATCGAACGATTGTGGTTGTGTGGGGATCGTCCCCACTTGAGTGTCTACCTAGGACCAGGCACGCGGCTCTATGAGCGGTTTCTGTTTTCCATATCTTTTACGTGCTTGCTCGTAGGTAGGACACACTAAATTATATACGCACATAATCTCGCATCACTTAGCTAAAATTAATGAAAATCAATCACCGCTAATAGATGCATGATTAGGTGCGCCTTTTCGACTTGCATACATGTTGAATTTGGTTTTCAAAACGACCCCAATTTTTAACAGATTTATCGCCTAATCACTGCATGTTTTATCGCTTAGCTTAGATCGCGATTTTTATCGAATACATGTATTTCTCGGCTTTCTTTCTCCTGGCTTGATCACCTAGGTTAATGGAAAAAGGGAATGAGCGGTAGACGATGATTTCTTGATTTTTGGGCTAACCTTAATTCAATGATAACTTTAAATAAAATAGGGACTGTTAATTGCATGTCAAACTAAAATGGAGTAAAACTTCGGTTTTGGGAGAGCAACACCCTCGGTTACGCATTGGTTTTCACTTCACATTTTTCTCCGCGTAATTATCTTATGTTTTATCACCAATAAAACCGACCAGATAATCAACCAACTTCGGTTGGTTTCATGCGTGAATTGGTGAATTTTAAGGGTCTTGCTTGCTTGATTGAGCCTTGTTTGCTTCGATACACACCCCAAAACCTTAGTCCCTCCATTTCATCTCTGAAGATTCATCCGCTCATCTGTAAATCCATCCTTCTTCTTCGTTCCCCTTGGGTCTCTCCCAACATCAAATTCCATCTTTATACTTAGGCTAATCTCAGCCTAAGTATAGGGGGGACCCGAGTCCCTGTGATTTTCTCTACTCATCTTTCCTGGACTTTATACTTAGGTTATTTCTAACCTAAGTATAGGGGGAGCCCCTCTTAGATCCCGCATATTTCTCTGTACTTAAATGGACCTATGGACTTGTAGCATCTAGTGCTATGAGGACATAGCAAAGTTTAAGGATGGGGGGGTATACCGTATATACAATTTACTTACTTTTGCTATAATCTGAAAAATTTGAAAAATTTAAAACTTTTTGGCTAAAGTAAAATTCTTTGGACTAAGATAACTCAAATAATTTCACGGCTTTCCTATACTATGTTACACTATTTTTGATAAAAATATTTTTGAAAATGATTTTAAAAATGAGATTTTCTTGTTTTGAAAAAATCTTTTGAAAATATTTTGAAAATCTTTTATTGGTGTGACATGGTTTTGAAAATCTTTTATCAAGGAAAGTTGAGTCTAACATGTGTTTTAACTTTAAATTAAAACCCATAAAAATGGAAAAAATTCAAAAAAAAAAGTTTTTGAATGAAGGAGTTGGATTAAACCTCTACACTTACACTTTCACCCAGGATCTGAAATGTTCAAGGAAGCTTGATTTATGAGGTCTTTGAGATTTGCGGTTAACCAGCCTTAGTCATCAGGGTCATAGACTTAATCATCCACATTCCCCTAGGTCTCTAGATTTGCATGCTATATTCCATGCTTAGTCTCAGACTTAAAGAATATGATCAGCACATCACATGCACGACTGCGGTTTTTGATTGAGATGAGTTGACTTTTCACCCGAGGGATTGGGATGAGGGATTCGAGTCTGGATTTGATCTAATGATGCTCGAGGATGGGATAAAATCTTTGAAGGCTTCCTGAAACCTGAGTGTCTGTAACTTTAGCCAGTATGAGAACTTGGTTCTTATACTAATCTCTTGATATTGACCTAAGTGCCTGGGTGTGAAATATATAAAAAAATATTGATCAGTGTGCGCCAACTCTTGGTAAAAGTAGTGGAGCTAGCCACAAATTATACAAGTCAATGAAATTCAAAGAAAAGCTCTCATTCCACAAAGTCAAATATCAAAGAGCTTCCACCAAAGGCGAGCGCTCCCAAACTTTTCAAAGTGTCCACTTGGACCACCGCTATTAGGACCAGGAGTCGGGCTTGCACCAAAAAAGGGCTCTGCATCGTAAATGCTACAAGTCTGGGTGTCGAAGGTACGATAGTGATGAATCTCCATTTCATCACCTTTATTCTATCATTTTGGCCTCAAAAACCCCAGCAAATGCATGTAAACAACATTAATTTGTACATAATAGCATTCATTATTCATTGTATTAATTGTACATTAAATAAAGTTTTTAATGCCAAAATTATAGAATAAAGAGAGAAAAGAAAAAGGAATAAAATATTGTAAATATTTTATGACCCTAACCCCGAGACCAAGGCCAGCATGGTATTGGTCGACAAGGAATAAAGTAGGGGGAGATAAGGGCTGATATACAATAAATACCTCATTCATCCCTTTATGCATTTTTGACACCTATTTTATGCATAATTATTTATTCATCAAATAAAGAAACTTTGTTCATAAAAGTTGTAGATAATAATGTAAATAAAAATACAAAATTGAGTTGGTGTAAAAATAATACCCAGTGAACATTTTATACACATAATAAAAAGCCAAAATCTCAACTTCACAGACCCACATCTTGCAAATAAAAACTCCAAATCACCCAAACTCACCTTTAATTATATATAGCATTTCATAAACTATTTTATAAAATTGGTTTCATAATTTTTGGAGTCCATCTGTAGAAGTTAGGTTTTTGGCCCTTCTTGTACACAATACATGATTAAAATATTCATTTTATTCAATATTCATTATTTTTATAAATTCATATTTTTAGAATTTTGTAAATAATGTATATAATTCATGTACATATTGACATTAGAATAAAACCAAAACTAATTTGGAAAATAAAATAAAACTATTTAATATATATAGGCAAGATACCTATATGGAGTATGCACACAAATAAAAGGGGAAAACATTCTTTAATTATTCAAATCTCTTATATTTTTGTAATAATGTATATAGTATATGTGTCCTATTAAAAATACAAATCCTTAATAAAAACACATAAAATTAATTAAATAAATATAATGTGTACAATATATAGGTAAAGTACCTATATATATACTTACAAATACATAGACCTATTTATTTAAAAATACAAATAAGTTTAAAAAAATCAAACAAAAATATCTTTATACTCACAAAAATAAGTCATAAATTTATAAAATAAGCCAAGAAAATAATAAAAAAAAATAAATAAATTAAAAATAAAATATCTAAAAATACATGTAAATACATACATATACACATTACTAAAATAAAACTCTAATAAAACACCTCGAAAAATTCAATAAAAATCGGGAATAAATACTACATGAAATAATACACATTTTTTATTTTATAAGCAAAAATTAATAAAATCATTTCGGATGTCAAATAAATCAATCTTCTTTCAGACTTGCTATTTTGTCCCGTAGCGGCTTACGTGGCCCAATGAGACGCCGGCCAACGTTGACCCCCTGGTCAACTGTCCCATCCCACGCCTGGCAGCTCTGAACAGTCCACTCCCCCGATTTCCTCCCTTTTTCCCGGGCACACCATCCATCAATTGACAACGCTTCCTTCACAAGATTTGTTCCCTAATCTTCCATGATGCCCGCCGAAATCACAGATCAACCAAATACTTTCTAGATCATGAAATAATCGCCGGTCAATAAGGCTACTCGCCAATGTTTATAAATAAAAAGCTCCGCTTCCTTCCTCGAATTTGGCCACTTTCATTCCAACCTAAAGCCTAGATCTTGTGCCTGGATCGTTCCTCGTGACAGGGGGAGTCGCCCAGCATCGAGACTCGGCCGGAGGGAGGAGAATTTTGACGCGGCGGAGCTCCGGCGTCCGCCCTGCTCCCTGGAGGCCCCCAGGTATAAGAGCTGTCCTTTTAATGCATTCTTAGGTAGTTTTTAATGTTAGCATTTCATTTCAGTAGTTAGTTTAGTTGTTAGTTGATCACATTAGCGTAAAAAGCAAAAATCGAAGTTCGCCGGAGCTCCGCTCCGGCGACTTCTTCATCGTGAACCTCACTGTATCCGACCACCTCGATCATCCCATCTCGTTCCTCGTCGTCTTCTCCATCTTTCGCACCCATCAGATCAACCCAGGACCCTAGGTCTTGGTGAATCAGGGTTCCAACTCCACCGCTCGCCGGAGCCCTTCCGCCCACCTCCATCTTGCACCGCAGCCTCATAACCCCGGGTCGAGGAGATAGCTCTCTCGCCCGCGGTTCTTCCTGTGCAGGTACCACGAGGAATCGAGCCCTTCTGGGCTTGCTTTGACCAGGAAGAGGTTCCTGGGGGCCACCTTCTTCTCCGACCTCGCTCCACCGACTCAGGCCCCCAGGAGCCATGAGATCACCGTCAGACGACGCGGAGGCCTCCCAGCTACGATCAGGACGCTTCAGATGCGCAGGAGGTGCCCGGAGAAGCTCGAGCGACCCGATCGAAGCTCGCCGAGGGCGAGTTCATTCCCAGTTCTTCCTGGTGCCCTCTGCACCGTTGGATCGAGCGGGGCGGCCCAGATTGCATGCCAGCCGTCCGATGAAGAAGCACACCCACCGTCAGATCAGCCGGGATGTTCTAATCCCAGCCCTTCATCGCCGAAACGAAGTCCGCCGTCCGATGATCGCCACGTGTATAAGTGGCGCTTCCAGCGCCGCAGGATGCAAGGCCTTATTTAAGGGGTAAATTTCATATCTCGCCCCTTACTTTTTGTATTTAGGGTTTGCTCCCAAAAATAAAAGTTTCAGTTGTAAATAAGTTGTAAAAATTGCAGTGGACCACCTTGATGTTTCTATATTTACATTTTAGTCCCTCCGCGCCCCACGTGCAGCAACCACGTGAGGCGCGTGAAAATTGCATCTAAACCCTGCCGGGTTCTTGTATTTATGAAATGGTCCTGAAAATAAAAGTTAAAGTGTATTTTTATTGTAATTTTTGCATGTATGCCCCTGCCAACTATTTTATTTGCAAAAATACCCCTGCTAGGCCATTTAATTTTTGAAGGCTTTGTCTATTTATTTCAGGCTTCATATTTAATCGAAAAATCTTGCAAAAATAGACTTAAGCCCCTGTTTGGTCATGCTTGAACGCCATATTTTTAGTTTTGCATTTTGTTGCATTTTTGCATTTATTAAAAATCAAAAACTTGTCTTTCAGTCCCTGTCTAACTCATAAAACCCCAAAAAAATATGAAAATGCCTTGAAAAATTCCAAAAAAAATTATATGCAGTGTATTTTGTCCTATATTAGTGTCAGACCAAAAATCCCTAAAAAACTCAAAAAGAAAACCTTAAAAATTCAAAAATGCCCAAAAACTTCAAAAAAATATAAAAAATCAAAGAAAAATCAGAAAAATATGAACTCAGGCCCTACTTATGCTATATTTTATTATTGTTAGTAGAAAATTAAAGGGGAACATTTTTGAGGCTGTTAGATATTTTTAATCTCTATTTTTGTGACGGCCAGTACCCAGTCCCCTGTTTGCTTTGATTTAGCTATTTTTAAAATGCCAAAAATACTTGCAGAAATACCCAAAAATTATAAAAACCGTAAAAAACCATGAAAATCCCAAAAAGATCTTTGTCCTGAATTTTTGACTATTTTCTATTATTTTTGTGAATATGATAACACACCTTTTATGTATATATATATCTATATCTATATATCCAAAAAATATATATATATATTATATATATATCTAGTAATATGTATTCTCTTTTAATCTTAATGTGATATATAAAAATATATATATATATACATATATATAATACTATATTTAGATACACCTATATATATATACATATATTACATGTATTATAAGCTCTATGCTTAACCTCTATATATATAATAAATTTGGATTATATAAATATATATAGATATATACATAATACTTAATTATTATATTTTAATAACAAAAAAAAAACCCACACAAGAATGACTGGGATTGACACATAGGCTATTGCATTTTGTATTGCTCTCTGTGGTTCGACCTCTACATATTTGCCATTGTACATTTTATGGTAGAGTAAAATAAAGATTAATTCACATTTGTTTTGAGCTTGATTGTTGTATTCTTTGGATTGTGGGTTAATTGCTGATTGGCAGCGGTCTTCCATGAGTGGTCGCCTCGGCGACAACACTTCTCTTTTTTTATGGTGGCCCGTGTGGGAGATCGGCCTGTAACCAGATGGCGCCGTTGCCGGGGAGCAATGAGCATAGCCAAATTGATTTTTGTCATTCTTGTATAAAAATGTAGATTCATGATTCATTCTTTGTGTGAGCAGCTATTGTTTTATTGTCCTTAATCACCATGCTTTATTTCTTTATTTATTGTGATTATTTTTCTCTGCTCTATTTAATTGACTAAGTATGCTAATGCAATCTTTTTGTGACTTTGATGCAAGGGACCCCCACGCAAGGATGGCTTCCTAGGAGGCCAAGGCAGCCGAGCTTGGAGGAGGATGGTCTTCTCTTCTCCTGACCATCTGGAGAGTGCACCAAGGAAGCAAAGAGAGGGGCATTAGATAGGCTAGACACTTAGGAAATTATTTTTATAATTCATGGTGAGAGAGAGACTATTTTGGCATGTAATTAAACAGGACTCTACTCTTCACAATGAGGTCCAGTGCCCGGGTGATTGTTCACCCGGGGGCCTCATCGCGGTTTTTCTCGAGTTTTTATCGCCTTCTTTTATTTTGTTTCCCGCTGTTTTGAGCTTTCCGCCTTTCTTTTATTTTTGTTTTGTGTGCTTGGAGCCCCTAGATTTAGGTTGCTTGACTCGGTAGCTAGGTCCAAACATTAATAAGAATGCATGTTCCTATAGTCTACTTCGATTGGATCTAGTCAAACTCAAACAAGTTGTAAATTCGTCTCTTAGTCCGCCGCGCCGCGAGCTCACACCCGAACAAGCGCTTTCTCCTAATCCAAATGTGTTGGGCAGAGGAGGGGTGAGCCAAGACCGGACTCTCTTGGGCTAGAGACGAATGAGCAACTTATGGTTCTTCACGTTAATAGCAGCTTATGTTTAGGACGATTTTGTGCCTTGCATACCGACATGTAGATAGGTTTAAAAATTCTGTTTTGCATACCACATGGAGAGAGCTGGGATGCACTGTAAGTCTTCTAACTCAGCATGCATCATTCGGTTCAATGGTGAGATTTCCATCATGGAACCACTTGCACGGCTTTTTCGCTATCTCCCTCTGATTTTGAGCACCTAGGACTTAAATGAAAATCTACAAAAACGTTAGGCGCTGGTATGAAAACAGATCCAAAAAAAGGTGAAAACCAAAAAAATTAAAACAAGGGGACTGCTAAATAAACTTTGACCTTAATTAAAATCTGTAATGGACTATCCTTGTACCGGGTTCATAAAGCCCTCATTGTTTTCAGGTACTTTGGAGGGGGACCAAAACCCTACTCCCTTGAGCGAGTGCGACCCCTAAGGATTAGAGCCCAAAACCCAGTCTGCAACTGCCTTGTGTATCGCCTGGATTTCCGAAGTAATGGCGCTTCTATCGTACGTAGGCGAGTAGGACTTGGTCACCAATGGTGACTCTCTGTTGTGAGAGCATCGACCCTGTCCGAAGTATTGAGCATAGGCCACGCCTTCACGGGGGTGTCTGTCTCATCGTCCTGCGTCCGAGTAGGTTCTTGCACGCTCACGGGTGATTCCGTTGCGAGCGAGAACCGAAGTATTGGTTTCGCCTATCGGCTTCCTCTCTCTTTTCTTTGGCTGAGTAGGGATCCAGGAAGGGTTACAAGGACTCCAAAAAGTACAGACTACAGGTTACACAGGAGGAGGACAAGTACGGGATACTCTTCCGGCAGTACTCTCTCTCCTTTAGGGTAGCGTACTAAGGACTTGTTATAAGAAATGCCTGAAAAATCACAACTCTAAAAATGAAAAGATAATAAATAGCCGAGCTCTCACGGCTTCACATGGCGTGAGTTGGTGAACCCGATTTTGTCTTGTGTTTGTATGGATCTAGATTAAGGTTCAAAGATCAAAGTCCCGCGCCTTTGCGCCAATTCTGTTATGTCTTCCTTTGACCACCCCGCTCAACCGAGCCTTTCTACTGTTTTACACTCCTTTTTGTTCCTCGTTGACCATCGTATCGTTCTTCCAAAATCCGATATTCTCTTGTGCTCCGCGAAGTTGATCCATGGATGGTTTCGTCGGACCATGCCGACACCTACATCGATTCCATGGACTCACCTTCGCCAATAATTTCGAGGCGATTCCCGAGAACTGATCCGGACTTTGCGGATCGGACTCCAGACTCCTCGTTTTCTACCTTTCTCTTGGCCACCCAATAAACTGGGATCACTTTTGTCCCACTACCGCCGTTGTGAATGGGAGTCGATTACAGTCTACATCATTTTTCCATTCACAACACGCTGGGGTTGACTTGAACTCCAGCCTCATCACGACAGCTGAGTATTTATGGCAAGTGATCTGATTCGGACCGTCTCATTATGCAGATAGAAGCCAGTGCGAGCCCTGGAGACTACTCCGGAGTTCATTTCGTCCGATTCAGACCCTGACATGGCGCCAGGAGGAAAGGGCAAGGGTCAGCAGCCACCCATACCAGAGGGACAGATGCCAGATCAGAACCAAGTCAATGCACAGTTGCTGGCATCCATCCAGGCAATACAGCAGCAGCTGACTGAGCAGGCCCTTACGCAGACCGCTTTCCAGGACATTTTGACTGATATGATGAACCGTAACGACGGAGGAGGAGGCCGAGGCAGAGGAGGAGGTGGAGGAGGAGACGGTGGTGATGACCCCAATGATGATCCTGAACTCCCACCACCGACGAAACCGACCCTCAAGGAAACATACAATCCGGGAGACAGCCAGATGACCGAGTGGATTCTCATCCCACCGGTACACGCTCACTTCGAGCTGAAACCCCAATTCATAGCCCTTCTCCCTGCATTCCATGGCAACACCAATGAAGAGCCATACATTCACCTGCAGCAATTCTCCCGCATTTGCCGCACCACCCACTATCCGAATGTCCCCCTGGACATTGTAAAGATGACGGCTTTCCCCTTCAGCCTACAGGACAAGGCCCTCTATTGGGTCAATCATATGGGAAAGGTCGTGACGACCTGGGAGGAGTTGAAGTCTGCCTTCCTGCACAAATACTATCCTCTCGGTCGGCTCAACCAGATGCGAGCCCGTATTAGCAATTTCTCCCAAGGTGCACATGAGTCCGTACATGAGGCTTGGGAGAGATTCACAGATCTGCAGGAGAAGTGTCCCCACCATGAGATACCTAAGACCAGCCTGGTCCAGCATTTCTTTGGGGGACTCAATATTGAAAGTCAAAGGCTCGTGGACGCAGCGTGTGGGGGCTCCCATTTCAACAAGGATGAAGATGTTGTCTGGCAAATTTTCGAAGAAATGGCCGAGGGAGAGGCCGCCCTCTCTTCATCCAGGGCTTATCAGAAGCAACCCCAGATCCTTCAAAAGCAAGTGCACATGGCAGCATCTAAGGAATCAGAGAGAGATGAAAGATCCAACCTCAGCATCATCGGGGGGCATCTCTCTAAAGTTGACATTATCGAGAAGCGATCAAAAGATCTCGAAAAACTCGCCTTAATAGAGAAGAGGACCCAGAGTTTGGACAAACTGGATCACATCACTAAGCAGCTAGAACTGCTGGTAGGTACCATCAATTCTGTTCAGTCGGCAGCACCGCTCGAAGCTCCAGCTGAGAGAAAAGACGAGCAACCACCGCTACACCAGCCTCAGCCAAGCCAGCAACCACCGACAGTTCAGCACGTGTACTACGTGCAGGCACCTGATCAGAGCCAGCCGCAACAGCAGATGGTTGTGTACCAACCAGAGTTTATCTCAGACACCGATTCAGTGTTCCCGCCACCACCCCTGGTCCAGGAAGTTAATGGGGTTTGGACTAATGATGCACAGCCGACCCGTCCTCAGGGACAACTCCAGGGTCAGCCATTTGCCAACCGGCAGTACCACCAACCTCAGGGTGGTCGTTTTGGGCACCCCTCTCAGCAACACCAACAGCCTCCTCAGTTCGCACACCAATGGAGGCAGAACTTTCCGTATCAGCAGCAGCCACAGTATCGCCATCCACAGCCGTATCACCAATACGCGGCTGCTCAGCCTCAATCATACCAGCAGTATCCCTCTCCGTCCTACCAACAACTTCAACTTCCTGCTCCACCACAGCAACACCATCAACAGCCTCCCCATCCATCTAACCAACAGCAGCGTGGTATGCACGCTGCATCTTCTGATGTGCCCCCAGCTAATCCCACCATGGAGTGTCTAGCCCAGCTTGTCCAAGGGCTAGCGGAGATGACCAAGCGGCTTGATGACCTGACCGCCACTCGCACTACCATTCCGGCGCAGGTCGAAGCCAACCCCAACAATTTCAAGAAGAAGGAGCAGGTAGAATGTGATGTCCAGTCCGCGTGTGATAATGATATTACTGTTTTTTCTAATGCTGTTACTCTCAGGAGCGGTAGGGCCTTGCCTCCGCCTGCTACCAGATATGGGGTGAATAAAAAAACAGGTGGATCGTCATCTTCCGCATCAGCCGTGCCAGCTCCAGGGGCGGGTGAGGAGGAAGAGGAAGGAGAAGCCAGTCCAGCCGTCGTGCATTGCCAGAAGCAATTCCAGCCAAAAATACAAAAAAATCCGCAAAAACAAAAACACCAAAAAGAAGCCTGTAGCAGAAGTGAAGCCGCGCCAGCCTTGGAGGAGCCGCCAGCAGCAGCCGATCCTGTGCCAGCCGATGGAGCCAATGTTACCCTTTTTGATCGCCCAGCAGCACCAACAGAGTTAAATCCAGCTTGTACGCCTTTTTGTAGTCCGGATGTACAACATTCTGTGGGCGATAATCTTGATGTAAATAAGAACTCTAATTTCCCTGCCAGTAATGTGAATATTCCTTTTCCTCATGCAATACAAAAATCCAAAAAAATGGCAAAAAGAAAAACTGCATTGTCTGATCCTGGTGTTGTAGATATTTTGGATAAATTGACTGTTGAGATTCCCTTGTTAAAGGTCGTGGAATACATGCCAGCTGTGAAGAAAGGATTGAAAGAGGCATGTACTAACAGGCGTCGCCCAGCGCAAGACAACAGACGCCGAGAGGTAGAAAAACACGTTCTGTCCATGGCCACAGTTGCAGCTATCACCAACCTCCCCCAGAAAAAGCAAGACTCAGGTGCACCTCTGATCAGTTGTGTGATCTTCAATCAGGTCTTCGAGCGTACTCTTCTTGACAGTGGTTCTTCCATCAACCTTCTACCCTCGTCCATAATGCAAGAATTCGGGCTGGGACCGCTCAAGCAGACACGAATGATCCTTCAGTTCGCTGACCGATCCGTTAAGCGGCCCCGCGGTTTGTTGGAAGATGTGATAGTTACCGTGCAGGATATGAAATTCCCAGCTGACTTTGTAGTCCTTGATATGGACTCTCCTGCACCACTGCTCCAGACTCCTATCATCCTCGGCAGACCATTTCTCCGCACTTCAGGCGCCGTGGTTGACTACGGGTCTGGAAAGATCACCTTCAGCTCGAAGACCCAGCGAATCACCATCAACATGAACAAGGAGCAGAACGCCACAATTGATGAGAGTCAAGCAGCATCAGAAGCAGACTGTGAGTTTATTGCAGAGATCAGAGATTCAGAGTTATCATTGGACGATCCATGGACCCAAGAAACCCTCACTCTTGAGGAGGACTTGGAAAGCACGGTCAGCATAGGCTCCGATGATTTGTGGGAGACAGATTCTCAGATGCAGGCGCATCTTCTTGAGCATTCACTCCAGACCGAACATAATCAGCTCACCGCAGAACCGTTCGGTACATCACTGGGATCTCAACAGGATGTTGAGGATGGTAACAGTCTCAAAATACATTCCACCACCAGCATGGTATCAGAAGTGACCGGTAAAGGGGACAGACCGAAACCAGAACTCAAGCCACTTCCTGCAGGCCTGAAGTATGCTTTCCTTACGGGTGAAGAACACATGTATCCAGTCATCATCAGCAGCAGGCTGAATCTGGATCAAGAATCTTGACTTCTCGAGATTTTAGAAAAGAACCGCAAGGCACTTGGTTGGAGCGTATCAGACCTCCGAGGGATAAATCCAGCTCTGTGCTCACACCATATCTATCTAGAAGACGATGCCAAGCCGTCCCGCGAATTTCAGAGAAGGCTAAACCCTAACCTTCGGGACGTGGTAATGAAAGAAATCACAAAGTGGTGTGATGCAGGCTTCATTTATCCCATCTCCGATTCAAAGTGGGTAAGCCCCCTGCATGTAGTTCCCAAGAAATCCGGGCTTACTGTGATCACAAATGAAAAAGGAGAGGAGATTTCAACTCGGGTACCGACATCCTGGCAGGTGTGTGTTGACTACCGCCGCCTTAATGCAGCAACCAAGAAGGACCACTTCCCCTTGCCATTTATTGATCAAGTCTTGGAGAGATTAGCAGGCAAGGAGTTCTTCTGCTTCCTGGACGGGTACTCCGGGTACAACCAAGTGGCGATCGCCCCTGAGGATCAAGAGAAGACTACCTTCACTTGCCCGTTCGGCACCTACGCCTTCAAGAGGATGCCCTTTGGATTATGCAATGCACCCGCAACCTTCCAAAGATGCATGCTAGCAGTCTTCGCCGAAATGGTAGGCAGTTTTCTCGAGGTGTTCATGGATGATTTCTCCGTCTATGGTGACAGTTTCGATTCTTGCCTCGAGCACCTAGACAGAGTGCTTCAGAAATGTCGGGAAGTCAATTTAGTGCTCTCATGGGAAAAGAGCCACTTTATGGTCACAGAGGGTATTGTGTTGGGCCATGTCATTTCCAAACGTGGCATGGAAGTCGACCCAGCCAAGGTGGATGTCATTTCAAACCTTCAGCCACCTCAGTCAGTAAAGAATGTGAGGTCATTCTTGGGGCATGTGGGATTCTACAGACGATTTATCAAGGACTTCAGCCGCATTGCCCGACCTCTGACAGAACTTTTGTGCAAGGAGACAGAGTTTATTGTTGATCAGCCAGTTCTCCTTGCCTTCAATCAATTGAAGGAGCTTATCACTCAAGCTCCAATCTTGCAGCCTCCAGACTGGACTCTTCCCTTTGAAATAATGACCGATGCGTCAGATTTTGCTGTCGGAGCTGTTCTAGGGCAGAGGAAAGATAAGGCACCCTATGCCATTCACTATGCCAGCAGAACATTAGATGAAGCTCAAAGAAATTATACAGTAACAGAGAAAGAACTGCTGGCTGTGGTTTTCGCCTTAGAGAAGTTCAGATCCTATTTGTTGGGGTCAAAGGTCACAATTTTCACAGACCACTCTGCTATTCGGTACCTACAGCAGAAGAAGGATGCCAAGACCAGACTGATTCGTTGGATCCTTCTCCTCCAGGAATTCGATCTGGAAATTAAGGACAAACCTGGAGTTCAGAACGTGGTAGCAGATCACCTCTCCAGAATAGAACAACATGACTCTCCTTTGAGCAACGCCCCTATCACAGAGACCTTCCCTGACGAAGCTATCTTAGCCGTGGATGCTCTCCCTTGGTATGCTGACATTGTAAATTACCTCGCCTCTGGGGTAATACCTTCGGATTGGACGAAGAATCAGAAGAACAAATTCCTGTCGACCATCCGCTTTTACCAGTGGGAAGATCCCCTTCTATTCAGGGAAGGAGCAGATTGTATTTGGCGCAGGTGCATTCCTCAGACGGAGCAATCTAGTGTCCTCGAGCATTGTCATTCTCTCGAATCTGGTGGGCACCATTCTGGAGATCGTACGGCAGCGAAAGTATTGCAGTGTAGCCTCTGGTGGCCCACTTTATTTAAGGATGCAGCAGAATTTGCTAAAAGATGTCTTGATTGTCAGCGACTGAAAGGAACACTCACTGCCAAAGACTCAATGCCTCTGAAAATCATTCAGATAGCAGATGTTTTCGATGCATGGGGCATTGACTTCATGGGACCTTTCCCTAACAGCCAAGGTTTTGAGCACATCCTTCTTGCCGTAGATTATGTGAGTCGTTGGGTTGAAGCTATCCCCGCCCGAGCCGCCGACAGCAAAACAGTTTGCCAGTTTCTGAAGAAGAACATCATTTCGCGGTTTGGGATACCGAAGATTCTCATATCCGACGGGGGTAGTCATTTCATCAACAAAGAGGTCAAGAAGTTAACGAAGGAGTACGGCATCGATCATCGTGTCGCATCTCCTTATCATCCGCAGACCAATGGCATGGCGGAGTTATCCAATAGAGAAATCAAGACCATATTGCAGAAACTTGTTAGGCCAAACAGAAAAGACTGGTCTCAACTCCTGGACTCAGCTCTTTGGGCTTACCGTACGGCCTACAAGTCTCCCTTGGGCATGTCGCCCTACCGTCTTGTATATGGAAAACCATGCCATCTGCCCGTGGAATTAATTCACAAATCCCTTTGGGCAATTAGTAATTGTAATTTGGACTCACGAAAAGGTGGTCAGAAGAGAAAGGACGATCTGAACAGGCTCTTGGAATTCCGAGACTGCGCATACGATAACACCTTGATGTACAAGGAGAAGGTGAAACGCTGGCATGACCGGCACATCAGACGAAAGACCTTCGATGTTGGGCAGAAAGTGTAGTTGTTTGATGCAAAGTTGCGGATATTCCCAGGTAAATTAAAAAGTAAGTGGACAGGGCCATTTCGAGTATGTGAAGTGCGTGACAACGGAAGCATTGTTATATCAGAATTGTCCCCTGACGCACAGCCCTTCGTCGTCAACGGCCAACTACTAAAGCCTTACTTGGAACCAGATTCGTTCTTGGCCGTTGTTGACTCTATTCAGTTAGTGCACCCCGAGGATATCTCTACACCTCTTGCAGCACCAAAAGATTCAGACAATGTACTCCAACCATTATTGCTCTGATTTTCTTCTTTTCTTCTTTTCTTCTTTTCCTTATCTATTTTCTTCTTCTATCTAAAAGGTGCCGCCTTTGTAGACAGTTTTCTCTACTTAGGGCGTACTTGGTCCTAAGTATAGGGGGATGTGCACCTAGGGTTTCTCATTTCTGTTCGATCCTCTCCATTGTCTCCTCTTCTTGTCTATACTTAGGAGTATCTTACCCTAAGTATAGGGGGAGACAATCTGAGTACGATCAGTGTATTCTCACCCTTGACCCTCCCCGCTTTTTGTACACCTGCTATACTTCGGATTATTTGATCCTTAGTATAGGGGGGACGGTCAACTTCTAATTCATTCATTTCATTCGTATTTATTCTTTAGATCTGCCTATACGCAGTACGAGTTATGTCTTTGCTTTTCCTTCCGATCTATGAGGACATAGCTCAAGCTAAGTATAGGGGGGTCGTATATACTGTGTATATACTAAAAGCCATAACTCATACTGAAAAATAAAATATCACTACAACAACAAAATAAAATGTAAAAAGTAGCTTTATAATAATGAAAGATGATTGTGAGTTCCTCAGACTCATTGTAATTATACTGACTAGTAAGTCAGAAAAGTGTTCTACGAAACTTTCTCCTTTGAAAAATCTTGTGAAATTTGTTTGAAAATAGCGTGAACAAGTATTCAACGATTGAAAAAATTAGTTTGTATGTAAAACCTATTTTCTTTGAGTGAAAGCAAAATGTGTGAAAATTAGTGTGCAAATGATTGTGAAAAGTTGATTGTCAAAGGTGTTTTGAAAAATCTATCTATGTTGTGTAAAACATTTGTAAAAGGATTTTCAAATGCGTGTACATATTGCAAAATTATTTTGGACTAGAGTTTTCAAAAACCCTTGTGAAAATGATTCTCGAAGTGAGTCTGAGGAATCCACACAAAAATCTTTCATTTGTAAATAAGGAATAAGCCAAATAAAGTTTATAAGAACAGAACCATACTATACGTCAAAGACAATTTTTCTTCTTTTGTACCTACTGATTAATAAATCAGATACCTAGACAGTATGATTTGAAAAATAGTGTGACCAGTTTTGGAAAATTTGATGTGAAATGATTTCAAATGCGTGAAACTGTGTTGATTGCAAAATTTTTTCTTTGTGTGAAAGAAAGGATTTCAAAAACCTATGTGCAAATGTTTTGAAAAATGCTTGTCAAAATTATTGTGAAAATTGTATATATCTACATATAGTGTGAAAAATCTTTGCAAAAATAGTTTTCAAATGTGTGTAAAGGATTGCAAAAATTATCGTGTACTATAGTTTGCAAAATTATTTTCAAAAAGCTAATAAGAACACCATTGCAGATAATAGTAAATCAGAAACAAGATACATACAATTCTTTCTATACATACCCAAATAAACTCTT
The DNA here is from genome assembly GCA_037367405.1 of Ottelia alismoides. Lineage (NCBI taxonomy): Eukaryota > Viridiplantae > Streptophyta > Magnoliopsida > Alismatales > Hydrocharitaceae > Ottelia > Ottelia alismoides. Next base: position 804,974 of record JAZKJV010003471.1, read on the forward strand.
TCATTCATATCTGTAAAGTCGCTAAAAATTTTTCTAAATTTTGAAAACAAAGCAGCACGCCTGTGTAAATAAATGTACAGACTCTTTAAACATTTTCAGTTCGTACTTCCTGTGCAGAGATTCTTTTTGTAAAAACATTCTTTGATCCTTCCAAATTTTTGTGAAAAATTGCATCATTCATTGCACATAGCATAAGCATTCCATTCATATTCTTTTTGAGTGAAGCTTGATGATTGAATCAGTCTAAGAAAATCTCAAATTGGAGCTCGGTTAGACCTTACCGCACCTAATTGCACTGGAACCTTATGAGAACTAGGTTTAAGGTACTTCAGGTCTATTCAGACTTAATTCTTTGAGAAACCAGGGCTGGGTTCAAGTCACCTTAGTGGACTAACTAGAACTTTTCGAGACACACGTATGACTCTTGCCGACCGTGATCTAACTTGGACACCTGCACCTTTCACTTGGCTCAACCCAGTTGGAGTGGTGAGGGGGTTGGATTTGCCAGTCTGAGATGCACACGGGTGGAAACACTCGTCCTCGTCTAGGGAGGGAAGTGCGCCCCAACCAGATTCAATAGCAATGAGGTCTAAAGACAGGAGATTGTGGGTTGCGATAAAGCTTCAAAAGAGGGATAGTCTACCGGCTCAAGGGGAAAAACTCCTTATGTAAATGCTGCTGTGAATAGTATGTTGAAAAAAAAAATGTGTGTGTGAGGATCAGGCCTGTAAAAAAAAAATAATAAATAAATAAAATGCCTGCAAAGTATGTACAAAGTCAATAAGCAAGCTTGAGCTCCAAAGACAAACATGTAAGCCTGCAGCTGGATGACTTGACTACACTGGTCTTGCATCCCAGGATAGGTAGCTACACTGGCTACCGTCCATTCTTCTCTTCACCCCCTCCTCTTGAGCTGGTTGCCACTTGAACTTAGAAGGGAATACCCTGCTCCTCGAGGAAAGAGCTGTTGGATAGGGGAATCATTGGGTTGTCATTCTGGAGAAGTCAGTTCCTTTATCATTTCAGTTGGGGAGAGCCATTAACACTTACACCGTACAAGTCAGCTTCATAGTTATAAGAGTTTGCGTATGATGTCGACTAGTTTTGACCCGGCTATTGAGGTGGGTTGAACCGAGTTCTGTGATTACCGAAGGCTGTTGTACTTTAGAACTGGTTCCCTACTAGGTTCCACACACCTTCACACCCAAGGTCTAACAGGAGCTCCAAATTCAGATTTTGTAAGGACATGCATGGCACTGAAAGCACCCCAATTCACTCTATCTTTCTTGCATTTTCCTTTTTCTTTTCTTTATTCATTTTGCGCTTATTGCATAAGTGTTTGCTAGGGACTAGCAAAGGCAAGTATAGGGGGGTGATGAATCTCCATTTCATCACCTTTATTCTATCATTTTGGCCTCAAAAACCCCAGCAAATGCATGTAAACAACATTAATTTGTACATAATAGCATTCATTATTCATTGTATTAATTGTACATTAAATAAAGTTTTTAATGCCAAAATTATAGAATAAAGAGAGAAAAGAAAAAGGAATAAAATATTGTAAATATTTTATGACCCTAACCCCGAGACCAAGGCCAGCATGGTATTGGTCGACAAGGAATAAAGTAGGGGGAGATAAGGGCTGATATACAATAAATACCTCATTCATCCCTTTATGCATTTTTGACACCTATTTTATGCATAATTATTTATTCATCAAATAAAGAAACTTTGTTCATAAAAGTTGTAGATAATAATGTAAATAAAAATACAAAATTGAGTTGGTGTAAAAATAATACCCAGTGAACATTTTATACACATAATAAAAAGCCAAAATCTCAACTTCACAGACCCACATCTTGCAAATAAAAACTCCAAATCACCCAAACTCACCTTTAATTATATATAGCATTTCATAAACTATTTTATAAAATTGGTTTCATAATTTTTGGAGTCCATCTGTAGAAGTTAGGTTTTTGGCCCTTCTTGTACACAATACATGATTAAAATATTCATTTTATTCAATATTCATTATTTTTATAAATTCATATTTTTAGAATTTTGTAAATAATGTATATAATTCATGTACATATTGACATTAGAATAAAACCAAAACTAATTTGGAAAATAAAATAAAACTATTTAATATATATAGGCAAGATACCTATATGGAGTATGCACACAAATAAAAGGGGAAAACATTCTTTAATTATTCAAATCTCTTATATTTTTGTAATAATGTATATAGTATATGTGTCCTATTAAAAATACAAATCCTTAATAAAAACACATAAAATTAATTAAATAAATATAATGTGTACAATATATAGGTAAAGTACCTATATATATACTTACAAATACATAGACCTATTTATTTAAAAATACAAATAAGTTTAAAAAAATCAAACAAAAATATCTTTATACTCACAAAAATAAGTCATAAATTTATAAAATAAGCCAATAAAATAATAAAAGAAAATAAATAAATTAAAAATAAAATATCTAAAAATACATGTAAATACATACATATACACATTACTAAAATAAAACTCTAATAAAACACCTCGAAAAATTCAATAAAAATCGGGAATAAATACTACATGAAATAATACACATTTTTTATTTTATAAGCAAAAATTAATAAAATCATTTCGGATGTCAAATAAATCAATCTTCTTTCAGACTTGCTATTTTGTCCCGTAGCGGCTTACGTGGCCCAATGAGACGCCGGCCAACGTTGACCCCCTGGTCAACTGTCCCATCCCACGCCTGGCAGCTCTGAACAATCCACTCCCCCAATTTCCTCCCTTTTTCCCGGGCACACCATCCATCAATCGACAACGCTTCCTTCACAAGATTTGTTCCCTAATCTTCCATGATGCCCGCCGAAATCACAGATCAACCAAATACTTTCTAGATCATGAAATAATCACCGGTCAATAAGGCTACTCGCCAATGTTTATAAATAAAAAGCTCCGCTTCCTTCCTCGAATTTGGCCACTTTCATTCCAACCTAAAGCCTAGATCTTGTGCCTGGATCGTTCCTCGTGACAGGGGGAGTCGCCCAGCATCGAGACTCGGCCGGAGGGAGGAGAATTTTGACGCGGCGGAGCTCCGGCGTCCGCCCTGCTCCCTGGAGGCCCCCAGGTATAAGAGCTGTCCTTTTAATGCATTCTTAGGTAGTTTTTAATGTTAGCATTTCATTTCAGTAGTTAGTTTAGTTGTTAGTTGATCACATTAGCGTAAAAAGCAAAAATCGAAGTTCGCCGGAGCTCCGCTCCGGCGACTTCTTCATCGTGAACCTCACTGTATCCGACCACCTCGATCATCCCATCTCGTTCCTCGTCGTCTTCTCCATCTTTCGCACCCATCAGATCAACCCAGGACCCTAGGTCTTGGTGAATCAGGGTTCCAACTCCACCGCTCGCCGGAGCCCTTCCGCCCACCTCCATCTTGCACCGCAGCCTCATAACCCCGGGTCGAGGAGATAGCTCTCTCGCCCGCGGTTCTTCCTATGCAGGTACCACGAGGAATCGAGCCCTTCTGGGCTTGCTTTGACCAGGAAGAGGTTCCTGGGGGCCACCTTCTTCTCCGACCTCGCTCCACCGACTCAGGCCCCCAGGAGCCATGAGATCACCGTCAGACGACGCGGAGGCCTCCCAGCTACGATCAGGACGCTTCAGATGCGCAGGAGGTGCCCGGAGAAGCTCGAGCGACCCGATCGAAGCTCGCCGAGGGCGAGTTCATTCCCAGTTCTTCCTGGTGCCCTCTGCACCGTTGGATCGAGCGGGGCGACCCAGATTGCATGCCAGCCGTCCGATGAAGAAGCACACCCACCGTCAGATCAGCCGGGATGTTCTAATCCCAGCCCTTCATCGCCGAAACGAAGTCCGCCGTCCGATGATCGCCACGTGTATAAGTGGCGCTTCCAGCGCCGCAGGATGCAAGGCCTTATTTAAGGGGTAAATTTCATATCTCGCCCCTTACTTTTTGTATTTAGGGTTTGCTCCCAAAAATAAAAGTTTCAGTTGTAAATAAGTTGTAAAAATTGCAGTGGACCACCTTGATGTTTCTATATTTACATTTTAGTCCCTCCGCGCCCCACGTGCAGCAACCACGTGAGGCGCGTGAAAATTGCATCTAAACCCTGCCGGGTTCTTGTATTTATGAAATGGTCCTGAAAATAAAAGTTAAAGTGTATTTTTATTGTAATTTTTGCATGTATGCCCCTGCCAACTATTTTATTTGCAAAAATACCCCTGCCAGGCCATTTAATTTTTGAAGGCTTTGTCTATTTATTTCATGCTTCATATTTAATCGAAAAATCTTGCAAAAATAGACTTAAGCCCCTGTTTGGTCATGCTTGAACGCCATATTTTTAGTTTTGCATTTTGTTGCATTTTTGCATTTATTAAAAATCAAAAACTTGTCTTTCAGTCCCTGTCTAACTCATAAAACCCCAAAAAAATATGAAAATGCCTTGAAAAATTCCAAAAAAAATTATATGCAGTGTATTTTGTCCTATATTAGTGTCAGACCAAAAATCCCTAAAAAACTCAAAAAGAAAACCTTAAAAATTCAAAAATGCCCAAAAACTTCAAAAAAATATAAAAAATCAAAGAAAAATCAGAAAAATATGAACTCAGGCCCTACTTATGCTATATTTTATTATTGTTAGTAGAAAATTAAAGGGGAACATTTTTGAGGCTGTTAGATATTTTTAATCTCTATTTTTGTGACGGCCAGTACCCAGTCCCCTGTTTGCTTTGATTTAGCTATTTTTAAAATGCCAAAAATACTTGCAGAAATACCCAAAAATTATAAAAACCGTAAAAAACCATGAAAATCCCAAAAAGATCTTTGTCCTGAATTTTTGACTATTTTCTATTATTTTTGTGAATATGATAACACACCTTTTATGTATATATATATCTATATCTATATATCCAAAATATATATATATATTATATATATATATATCTAGTAATATGTATTCTCTTTTAATCTTAATGTGATATATAAAAATATATATATATATATACATATATATAATACTATATTTAGATACACCTATATATATATATATACATATATTACATGTATTATAAGCTCTATGCTTAACCTCTATATATATAATAAATTTGGATTATATAAATATATATAGATATATACATAATACTTAATTATTATATTTTAATAACAAAAAAAAAACCCACACAAGAATGACTGGGATTGACACATAGGCTATTGCATTTTGTATTGCTCTCTGTGGTTCGACCTCTACATATTTGCCATTGTACATTTTATGGTAGAGTAAAATAAAGATTAATTCACATTTGTTTTGAGCTTGATTGTTGTATTCTTTGGATTGTGGGTTAATTGCTGATTGGCAGCGGTCTTCCATGAGTGGTCGCCTCGGCGACAACACTTCTCTTTTTTTATGGTGGCCCGTGTGGGAGATCGGCCTGTAACCAGATAGGTACTCAAAAAAGACACACCCCGGTGTACTCCCAGGAAAACAAGTGCAGACGGCTCCAACTTCTTTTGACGGACGCACTGATCAACACCAAAAAAAAATGTGTGTTGCGTAAAAGGCACTAGAGAGAATCCTTGTTCCAATGAGAGGGAGAGAAGAAATGACACAATCCCATGCCCTCGATTACTGGCCTGCCATCTACATTTTCTAAGTCTGACAACTAAAGATATGGTGGACTGAATGCAAGATTGGGTTTATTCCCTAGTGTTGAGGATTGGGTCCTTAGGAGAATTTCTTGGACCAAGGCTTTGGGTGAAGATTTGACTCTACTCTCAGAATTGCGGTCAACACTAAATGTCATATCCTTTAGATTATATGTATATCAGAGAGAGTCTAGAGAATTAGAGGAATTGGATACCTCTTGATTAAAGATGGGTTGAACTCGAGAATTTTGAACCTCTAAAATTGAGCCGACTTGAGCAGATTGGATCCTGTATTCACATGCACAAGGGGGTTAATCCAACTTAGTCATTCTCTTTGATGCTCGAGTACGAGCATGGTTTAAGTATGGGGGGGGGGTGATGAAACTCGATTTCATCATCATAATTTCCCATTATTAACCCCCTTGCTTAAAATTGTGTCAATAAAACCCAGTTAAAGTCCTGTAATTATCAGATTCCTTAATAAATTAAAAACCACAAAAAATGGCAAAATAAAAATCCGTGGTATTTTTAGACTTAAAAATATCCTCTAAAATATTTCGAGCCTTTGTTTGACTTCATCTCCAGTTTTGGCCAACATGAAACTTGTAGATCTCGTCAAGATCTACAACTTTCATGTTTTGAGTTTTCTCAAATTCGGCCATATAGGCCTTCAAACGTCAACTGGAAGATATGAATAATCTGATTGGGCCACGTGGCCCAATCTGAGTGAGCCACGTGGCCCCACCCTCTTTGCCTTATCCGCCTGCATCCTGGGCCGTCGGATCACCTCTTGATCCAACGACTGTGTCCTTTCCACGCACGCCTCAATTTTCAGCCATCAGATCATTATCAGAACTCCATCAGCACCGCTCGTTCGTGCCTCAAGCTGAGCGCGCCACGTGGCTACTCTATAGCCGTTCGATCGCGCCTCCGGATGCTCCATCTCGGCCGCTCCTTCCTTTGACGCCCCTCAACCGTCCGATCGAATCCTTGGGTCCATCTGTGCCGTCCTTAAGCGCCGAGCCCGCAGCTCGACACGTGGCCGAATCTTGGGCCTCCGATCATGCCGCCTCAGATCTGATCCACACCGCTCCTTTGCGCAATACTCTCCACCGTTGGATCTCCAGATCCAATGGTCAGAAGACCGTCGTCAACCTCCAGAACCTCCTTTTCCCCACGATCTCCACCTCGCGCAACCCGTCCACCCTTCCCATTTCTCCTGCCATCACCGACGACTTCTCCCATCGCCAACCACCTCCTGGTCTTCCCCCATCATCCCTCTACCCCGCGCATCACTCCACTACCCTTGACTTTCCTTCAGTCGTCCCATTTCGCCCTCGAAATCCACGACCATCACCACCTGCACCGCCGGCTTCCCCTTCAAATATCGTGCCTCCCCCCTCGAGTCCAAGCTGTCCGCCTTTACGTGGGAGGTCGCCCAGCCCTCCTCCGTCTCCCTGTGACAGGGGGAGGCGGAGGATCGAGCGATGACGACGAACCTCCCCGGTGTCGACCCTCCGCCATCCATGGCAGTGCTGCGGTGCCCCCAGGCCCGCCCGAGCTCGCTGGGACGGCCGCCCAGCATGTTGCGAAGACCCTGAGCTCCTCGCGGAGCTCAAGCACAGGCCACATCGCCCGCCCGACGTCAGGTAAGCTCCCTCTTCCTCATTTGTCTTTTTCTTCAATTTCCTTTGATTTTCTAGGGTGCTCGTTCGCTTTCGACCTCCATTAACACCCCTAAGCTTCGACTCACAACCCCTTCCATGCGCACCCCTTCTCGATCATCTTCTCAGCTCTTCCAGACCTCGTCACCTGCCGACCCATCTCCTCCGCCGTGGGTGGCGGAGGAGCTCCGAGCTCCCCACATTCTCCGCCCTTATGAGCTCTCACGTTATTCATGCACCCATTTCACGTGCTTCAGCTATAGAACGAACTATGCAGGGTATCTAATCCTTCATTGGCCGCAGTACCACCGGAGATCACTTCGTTAGAGTCACTCCAATGATCCGAGCTCCGATGATTACAGCCAGACACTCCTAGACCTTCCCAGAGCTTCTAGCTTCCTCGACGACCTTTCTGGGAGCTCTGGGGAGATTCAACGACACCGGAGGGAGGTGGCGGAGGAGGAGCTCCTACGCCGGAGCTCCAAACTCGCCGCCACCCGCAACTGATGAAGAAAGAGCAGCCACCGTTGGATGCTCCGCCCCGGAGTTCATCCAACGGTGGCGATACAGCCACGTCGACAATATGCGCTTCCTCCAGAAGCCGTTGGATCTTCGATGATCCGACGGTGGATGACCGGCTGATGACACGCCCGACAACTCGGGTTAAGTATGAAATAAACAGTGGTCGTTGTGACCCAAATCACCAAGCGCGGTCAATCGAGAAAAATGATAAAACCACTCGGAAATGATAGAAATCAATGAAGAAATGTAAGCGGTCTTCGCTATTCTTTTTACCTGGTATAGCGACCAGGGTCGAACACAAGGAGCACGATTTAAAAACTCTATAGTCAAATTTCAGAAGTCAATTTTTAATGGTTTTTTTGTATTTTGTAATTTTTTTGGAATTTTATAAAAGAAAAATGCACAGAAACTGGCCAGAAATTAGAAGACACAAAAATACACCTACACTAATTTTTGTGGAATTTTTAGACTATTTTGTGAATTTTTATGAATTTTTAAAGTTTGACAAGCAAAAAGATATTGTTTTTGATTTTTTAAATATGACAAAAGGCAATAAAATGCAATGAAAATTTTATACAATGACTAACACTATAGCATGAGCATCCACAAATTTTATCAAGATTTTTAGACATGATAACCATTTATTCCATTCAGAGAGAGAGCAAGCTATTGTTCTGGAAACAGGGACTAAACTGCAAATAATCAAGGTTTTTGCATTCAAGAAATAACATAAAATAATCAGAAGTTGAAATGCGCAATTTACCCAGTATTATGCATGGTAGCATGTGACTTACTTTGAAGGGAACTTCTTTGATATTTTGGGAACTTCCAGGGACCTTATTGCAAGATTTCCAAATATATCTCGGACAGAAGCTCTCTTGCAAATAAGAATACTTCAGAGGTATTTATCGCAACTTTTCCCTTTTTTAATTCAATCACCCCCTAGGGTTTGCTGTGTCTTGGAGGCCTTCGTTCTTCAAAGAAGGAAGAGGGGAAAGTGCCGCCGCCCACCTCCAAAAATCTGGAGCAGAGGGGCGCCGCACGCGAGTGGAGGGCGTGGAGCAGCGTCGGCAGGAGGGCGGCTGGAGCGCGACGCCGCGCGCAGAGGTGCTGACGGCGGAGGCGGACACGGAGGGGCGCGGGGCCTCACGCGGGCGGCGCGAGGGCACCTGGGCGGTGGCGGAGGGGCTCACGCGCGCGCGGGGTCGCACGGAGGCAGGAGGTCGGCGCGGGGGCGAGCGTCAGGCGGAGGCTGCGGCCGGTGAGAGGAGGGCAGCGCGTCAGAGGTGGAGGGAGGGAGCAGATGGGTGCAGGAGGGGCTGGTCCCGCACGCGGATGGCTGCAGGCAGTTGGGCCACCGTGCGTGGCTTGGCGGGGGTGAGCGGTGGCGCAACCGCCGTGGATCTGCGGGTGCGAGTGGCGGCGCAACCGCCATGGACCTGCTTATTCTTTATTTTTTATTTTTTTATTTTTCATATATTTTTATTTGCTGCAGGAAAATGTTAGGAAAAAAATGTTTTTTTATTTTTTTAGCAGAAATATGTAAACAGTAATAAAATTTTTTTATTGTTCTCTTTTTTTTCGATGAACCTGCGAAACAAATGATTAGAGAGAAAAGACAAATAAAAAATATTTTTTTCTATTTCCCTTGCAAAAACGGATGTGAGATAAACAAGGAAAATTATTTTTTATTTTTTTATTTTTTTTATTTTTTTTATTTATGCACAATAACAGGAGGTGTGGATGGGGATCCGGTGGAAATGTGAGGGATGGATCCGAGTCTCCGACCACCGTACGTGGTCGGAGGTGGAAGGTTGCGTGAGGTAGAAATGGAATTGGAGGGACACGAAAATGAGGTGAAAAATTGGCGTCGGGCGGAAAATATGTGGTGGAAATTTTAATCTAAAAACTAATTACTACACCTACGCTAAAATCTAAGCCTACGATCTACCTAGGGAAAATAACAAGAAATAAAAGTGGATCTCACCTTGGGGTTTGGACACGCCATGATGGCCTCGACGAAGCTCAGATCGCTATCACCGACCGGATCGGAGGCTTGGACCCTCTTCAACAAGAAACCTCTCGGAAATCGGGCTCCTCTCCACCAAAGATTGATCAAGTGTGAATGAGGGAGGAGGAGCCCATTAAAAAGAGAAAAAAAATAAAAAATGGAAGATATTCACAAATGAGGAAAGTGTTTATTGGTTAATTAAATAAAATAATTGAATAAATAAAATAAATAATTAATTTAAAACGAATTTCGTAATTAATTAAAATAAATAAATTAAATAATTTCCAAAAATCAATTAGCCACCTTAATGGTGGCTATTTAAGGCACAAAATCAAATCTTTACATAAAAGGTAAGTTATCAAATCAAATAAAGAATTAAATAATTAAATATAAATACAAAATTCGTAATTAAATTAAATTAAATAATTAAAGTTAGATATTTTATTTTTTTGGTGCCCTTTTTTATTTAAGGAAGTTAGTTGTATACATATATTATATACATATAATATAATGTACATAGGTGCAAATAAGGAAATAATTTTTGTAAAAGATTTTTTTAATTTTTATTTTTTTAATTTTGTTTTTTTAATGAAAACAATATTTACCAATATACATTATGTATAAAAATAAATATAAATAAATATGTTCATCAAATATATAGGAAAACTGCACAAAACACCCCATAAAACCGACTTTTTAACTGTAACTCCAAAAATAATGAAACTACAACCATTTGAAAGATAATTTAATTTATAGTACGATGGAAGTGAGTTAGGTTCAATTTGAGCTTGTGTGGAGCCGGAACTGATGCTTCCATTATCACTTTGTGGCTTTTTCTGGGTGTAATTATTTGCAATATATACAATATTTTATTTTACAAATATTTTTATTATTTACAAGATAATTTTATTTACAACTTTTATTTACGAAAATAATTAGTTTGAGGTCACATTATGTACAGATAAAATAATGTAAGTTTTGTACAAATATACATGAAAAATATTTACAAGATATTTTTGATTTTTCTGACAAACGATCCTATCTCCCCCTACTTTATTCCTGATCGATCAGGTCAAGTCTTGACCTTCTCTTGGGGTTTGGGTCAGTATGTATTTATTGCATAACTACATCCTTTATTTTTCTTTTCTTTTTCTTTTCTTCTTTATTCTTTTATTTATGTACAAAAAGTGTTAAAAATGCAATTTTAACAAATGCATGCAAAATGGTAAAATTATGAAATTAATGGGTATTTACATGTGTTTGACTAAGAAAATGAAGCTAAAATAAAAGAATAAAGGCGATGAATCGTGGATTCATCACCGGCTCTGGAACTTCATTGCCAGAGACCGTTGGATTCTCACAATCCAATGGCTACCCGTTCGCCATGCGTCGACGCCAGAGCCTCCACGAGCCTGGCATCCAAGTCTCCAGGCTTGGATGCTCCCGAGCCTCCACAAGCCTGCATCGAGCCTCTGCCGACCCCGAGCCTCCTTCCGAGCCTGAATAGCACGTGTTGCACACGTGCTATCTGGGAATTTTGCAGAGACACCCTCTGACTTCTCCACATTTGCAGAAAGGTCCTGTCTACACATGCGAACCACGTGCGTCTGGGGTTATTTGCACTTATACCCTTGCGGGTTTATATAATTGCAAATATGCCCCCGCACGTGTGGTTTATTTACAGGGAAGGCCTCACATTTATTTCTTTTGCATTTTAGTCCTTTCCAGGGACCTTTTTGTAGTTATCATTTCATGTTTTCTTACATTTATGCCCTTATCTTCATTGTTGCATAACTTGAGCATCATGTTTCCGTTTCAGTTGATTTCAGTTTCATTTGAAAGCTTGTTCGATGTACTTTTTTATGGCATGGTTAATCATTCATCTTAGAGACTTGAATTTTAATGAAATATTATTTTAGCTAAGTGGCTCTTATTATTTACTCATGCCTTGTTCACTTTGTCGATCAGTTCTGATACTTCCAATAAATCTGAAATTGACTCTTATTAACTTGCTCATTATATCTATTCAGACTTAGGGCATATTCGCATTGCATTTCCCTTCATTTATTTGCACGATAAAAATTGCTAAAAAATGCATGTTTATTTTTAATGCATTGTTGTTGCCTTTCTTTGTCCTCATGCATAATTTGACCTTTTGCCCTTTAATTCACACTTAGTAAATAGATTGAAATCTGGATAATTAGAGAAAGGCTCGTGTCCCTGAGTTCGACCTTGGTTTCTTGCCAAGTAAAATAAAATCATGATCATCTCATTTTGATCTATCATATACATATTTAAATGAGATGATCTCTTTGATGAGCCCGAATTGGCCCGACTGCTACGACATTATCAAGTGTTAAAAACACTCTTTTAAAGGGCCGATTTTGCTGTTCGTCAAATGGGCCGTTGCCGGGGACACGGCTCATTTCTTGTATTTTTTGGATTTTTGTTTATTTAATTTAGTGTTCATTTTATAGGTCAATTTGTCAATTCATTTTGCATTGTAAAATTTTCTTCTCTATTGATCTCTAACTATTGCTTTTGTGGTAGGGCCTTTGATGGTTCAAGGAGGCGAGGAGCAGGATGCTTCCCGCTGTGAGGAGCCGCAGAAGCACGCTTGGAGTACGTCGAGAAGAAAGAAAAAAAATGTCTTGCATTTTTATTTCCATGTAATAATTCGTCGTTTACAGCGGTCTTCGATTGAAGACTCACGAATGTAATCGAACGATTGTGGTTGTGTGGGGATCGTCCCCACTTGAGTGTCGACCTAGGACCAGGCACGCAGCTCTGTGAGCGATTTCTGTTTTCCATATCTTTTACGTGCTTGCTCGTAGGTAGGACACACTAAATTATATACGCAAATAATCTCGCATCACTTAGCTAAAATTAATGAAAATCAATCACCGCTAATAGATGCATGATTAGGTGCGGCTTTTTTGACTTGCATACATGTTGAATTTGGTTTTCAAAACGGCCCCACTTTTTCACAGATTTATCACCTAATCACTGCATGTTTTATCGCTTAGCTTAGATCGTGACTTTTATCGAATACATGTATTTCTCGGCTTTCTTTCTCCTGGCTTGATCACCTAGGTTAATGGAAAAAGGGAATGAGCGGTAGACGATGATTTCTTGATTTTTGGGCTAACCTTAATTCAATGATAACTTTAAATAAAATGGGGACTGCTAATTGCAAGTCAACCTAAAATGGAGTAAAACTTCGGTTTTGGGAGAGCAACACCCTCGGTTACGCATTGGTTTTCACTTCACATTTTTCTCCGCGTAATTATCTAATGTTTTATCACCAATAAAACCGACCAGATAATCAACCAACTTCGGTTGGTTTCATGTGTGAATTGGTGAATTTTAAGGGTCTTGCTTGCTTGATTGAGCCTTGTTTGCTCCGATACACACCCCAAAACCTTAGTCCCTCCATTTCATCTCCGAAGATTCATCCGCTCATCTGTAAATCCATCCTTCTTCTTCGTTCCCCTTGGGTCTCTCCCAACATCAAATTCCATCTTTATACTTAGGCTGATCTCAGCCTAAGTATAGGGGGGACCCGAGTCCCTGTGATTTTCTCTACTCATCTTTCCTGGACTTTATACTTAGGTTATTTCTAACCTAAGTATAGGGGGAGCCCCTCCTAGATCCCGCATATTTCTCTGTACTTAAATGGACCTATGGACTTGTAGCATCTAGTGCTATGAGGACATAGCAAAGTTTAAGGATGGGGGGGGTATACCGTATATACAATTTACTTACTTTTGCTATAATCTGAAAAATTTGAAAAATTTAAAACTTTTTGGCTAAAGTAAAATTCTTTGGACTAAGATAACTCAAATAATTTCACGGCTTTCCTATACTATGTTACACTATTTTTGATAAAAATATTTTTGAAAATGATTTTAAAAATGAGATTTTCTTGTTTTGAAAAAATCTTTTGAAAATATTTTGAAAATCTTTTATTGGTGTGACATGGTTTTGAAAATCTTTTATCAAGGAAAGTTGAGTCTAACATGTGTTTTAACTTTAAATTAAAACCCATAAAAATGGAAAAAATTCAAAAAAAAAGTTTTTGAATGAAGGAGTTGGATTAAACCTCTACACTTACACTTTCACCCAGGATCTGAAATGTTCAAGGAAGCTTGATTTATGAGGTCTTTGAGATTTGCGGTTAACCAGCCTTAGTCATCAGGGTCATAGACTTAATCATCCACATTCCCCTAGGTCTCTAGATTTGCATGCTATATTCCATGCTTAGTCTCAGACTTAAAGAATATGATCAGCACATCACATGCACGACTGCGGTTTTTGATTGAGATGAGTTGACTTTTCACCCGAGGGATTGGGATGAGGGATTCGAGTCTGGATTTGATCTAATGATGCTCGAGGATGGGATAAAATCTTTGAAGGCTTCCTGAAACTTGAGTGTCAGCAACTTTAGCCAGTATGAGAACTTGGTCCTTATACTAATCTCTTGATATTGACCTAAGTGCCTGGGTGTGAAATATATAAAAAAATGTTGATCAGTGTGCGCCAACTCTTGGTAAAAGCAGTGGAGCTAGCCACAAATTATACAAGTCAATGAAATTCAAAGAAAAGCTCTCATTCCACAAAGTCAAATATCAAAGAGCTTCCACCAAAGGCGAGCGCTCCCAAACTTTTCAAAGTGTCCACTTGGACCACCGCTATTAGGACCAGGAGTCGGGCTTGCACCAAAAAAGGGCTCTGCATGGTAAATGCTACAAGTCTGGGTGTCGAAGGTACGATAGGTACTCAAAAAAGACACACCCTGGTGTACTCCCAGGAAAACAAGTGCAGATGGCTCCAACTTCTCTTGACGGACGCACTGATCAACACCAAAAAAAATGTGTGTTGCGTAAAAGGCACTAGAGAGAATCCTTGTTCCAATTAGAGGGAGAGAAGAAATGACACAATCCCATGCCCTCCATAACTGGCCTGCCATCTACATTTTCTAAGTCTGACAACTAAAGAGACGGTGGACTGAATGCAAGATTGGATTTATTCCCTAGTGTTGAAGATTGGGTCCTTAGGAGAATTTCCTGGACCAAGGCTTTGGGTGAAGATTTGACTCTACTCTCAGAATTGCGGTCAACACTAAATGTCATATCCTTTAGATTATATGTATATCAGAGAGAGTCTAGAGAATTAGAGGAATTGTATACCTCTTGATTAAAGCTGGGTTGAACTCGAGAATTTTGGACCTCTAAAATTGAGCCGACTTGAGCAGATTGGATCCTGTATTCACATGCACAAGGGGGTTAATCCAACTTAGTCATTCTCTTTGATGCTCGAGGACGAGCATGGTTTAAGTATAGGGGGTGATGAAACTCGATTTTATCATCATAATTTCCCATTATTAACCCCCGTGCTCAAAATTGTGTCAATAAAATCCAGTTAAAGTCCTGTAATTATCAGAGTCCTTAATAAATTAAAAACCACAAAAAATGGCAAAATAAAAATCCGTGGTATTTTTAGACTTAAAAATACCCTCAAAAATATTTCAGGCCTTTGTTTGACTTCATCTCTAGTTTTGGCCAACATGAAACTTGTATATCTCGTCAAGATCTACAACTTTCATGTTTTGAGTTTTCTCAAATTCGGCCATCTAGGCCTTCAAACGTCAACTGGAAGATATGAATAATCTGATTGGGCCACGTGGCCCAATCTGAGTGAGCCACGTGGCCCCGCCCTCTTTGCCTTATCCGCCTGCATCCTGGGCCGTCGGATCACCTCTTGATCCAACGACTGTGTCCTTTCCACGCATGCCTCAATTTTCAGCCATCAGATCATTATCAGAACTCCATCAGCACTGCTCGTTCGCGCCTCAAGCTGAGCGCGCCACGTGGATACTCTATAGCCCTTCGATCGCGCCTCCGGATGCTCCATCTCGGCCGCTCCTTCCTTTGATGCCCCTCAACCGTCCGATCGAATCCTTGGGTCCATCTGTGCCGTCCTTAAGCGCCGAGCCCGCAGCTCGACACGTGGCCGAATCTTGGGCCTCCGATCATGCCGCCTCAGATCTGATCCACACCGCTCCTTTGCGCAATACTCTCCACCGTTGGATCTCCAGATCCAACGGTCAGAAGACCGTCGTCAACCACCAGAACCTCCTCTTCCCCACGATCTCCACCTTGCGCAACCCGTCCACCCTTCCCATTTCTCCTGCCATCACCGACGACTTCGCCCATCGCCAACCACCTCCTGGTCTTCCCCCATCATCCCTCTACCCCGCGCATCACTCCACTACCCTTGACTTTCCTTCAGTCGTCCCATTTCGCCCTCAAAATCCACGACCATCACCACCTGCACCGCCAGCTTCCCCTTCAAATATCGCGCCTTCCCCCTCGAGTCCAAGCTGTCTGCCTTTACGTGGGAGGTCGCCCAGCCCTCCTCCGGCTCCCTGTGACAGGGGGAGGCGGAGGATCGAGCGATGACGACGAACCTCCCTGGTGTCGACCCTCCGCCATCCATGGCGGTGCTGCGGCGCCCCCAGGCCTGTTCGAGCTCGCTGGGATGGCTGCCCAGCATGTTGCGAAGACCCTGAGCTCCTCGCGGAGCTCAAGCACAGGCCACATCGCCCACCCGACGTCAGGTAAGCTCCCTCTTCCTCATTTGTCTTTTTCTTCAATTTCCTTTGATTTTCTAGGCTGCTCGTTCGCTTTCGACCTCCATTAACACCCCCAAGCTTCGACTCACAACCCCTTCCACGCGCACCCCTTCTCGATCACCTTCTCAGCTCTTCCAGACCTCGTCACCTGTCGACCCATCTCCTTCGCCGTGGGTGGCGGAGGAGCTCCGAGCTCCCCACATTCTCCGCCCTTATGAGCTCTCACGTCATTCACGCACCCACTTCACGTGCTTCGGCTATAGAACGAACTGTGCAGGGTATCTAATCCTTCATTGGCCGGAGTACCACCGGAGATCACTTCGTCAGAGTCGCTCCAATGATCCGAGCTCCGATGACTACGGCCAGACACTCCTAGACCTTCCCAGAGCTTCTAGCTTCCTCGACGACCTTTCTGGGAGCTCTGGGGAGATTCAACGACACCGGAGGGAGGTGGCGGAGGAGGAGCTCCTTTGCTGGAGCTCCAAACTCGCTGCCACCCGCAACTGATGAAGAAAGAGCAACCACCGTTGGATGCTCCGCCCCGGAGTTCATCCAACGGTGGCGATACAGCCACGTCGACAATACGCGCTTCCTCCAGAAGTCGTTGGATTTTCGATGATCCGACGGTGGATGACCGGCTCTGGAACTTCATTGCCAGAGACCGTTGGATTCTCACAATCCAATGGCTACCCGTTCACCACGCGTCGACGCCAGAGCCTCCACGATCCTGGCATCCGAGCCTCCAGGCTTGGATGCCCCGAGCCTCCACAAGCCTGCATCGAGCCTCTGCCGACCCCGAGCCTCCTTCCGAGCCTGAATAGCACGTGTTGCGCACGTGCTATCTGGGAATTTTGCAGAGACGCCCTCTGACTTCTCCACATTTACAGAAAGGTCCTGTCTACACATGCGAACCACGTGCGTCTGGGGTTATTTGCACTTATACCCTTGCGGGTTTATATAATTGCAAATATGCCCCCGCGTGTGTGGTTTATTTACAGGGAAGGCCTCGCATTTATTTCTTTTGCATTTTAGTCCTTTCCAGGGACCTTTTTGTAGTTATCATTTCATGTTTTCTTGCATTTATGCCCTTATCTTCATTGTTGCATAACTTGAGCATCATGTTTCCGTTTCAGTTGATTTCAGTTTCATTTGAAAGCTTGTTCGATGTACTTTTTTATAGCATGGTTAATCATTCATCTTAGAGACTTGAATTTTAATGAAATATTATTTTAGCTAAGTGGCTCTTATTATTTACTCATGCCTTGTTCACTTTGTCGATCAGTTCTGATACTTCCAATAAATCTGAAACTGACTCTTATTAACTTGCTCATTATATCTATTCAGACTTAGGGCATATTCGTATTGCATTTCCCTGCATTTATTTGTACGATAAAAATGGCTAAAATGCATGTTTATTTTTAATGCATTGTTGTTGCCTTGCTTTGTCCTCATGCATAATTTGACCTTTTGCCCTTTAATTCACACTTAGTAAATAGATTGAAATCCGGATAATTAGAGAAAGGCTCGTGTCCCTGAGTTCGACCTTGGTTTCTTGCCAAGTAAAATAAAATCATGATCATCTCATTTTGATCTATCATATACATATTTAAATGAGATGATCTCTTTGATGAGCCCGAATTGGCCCGACTGCTACGACATTATCAAGTGTTAAAAACACTCTTTTAAAGGGCCGATTTTGCGGTTGGTCATAATCCATCCAGGAAAAAAGAGAGAAGATGCGGGTCTTCTCAGTCTGATAAGGTTGGTGGCCTCGATCGAAGAATTGGCCCAAGTCAACTAAAGGAGCCCTCTAGTTTGTCCATGTAGACTAGCCAGAAAAATCTGATCCCAAAAACCTATATAAATTCGGAAATAAGTACAAAGCGAATTGATTAAATTTTAATTAAAATATGAACGATGTTTGTAATTTAATATAGTATTTTATATATATTTTATTTATTTTTGAGGCTTTTTATTATAAGTTAATATTTCCATGTAAAATAGAGCTATAAATGCCTATATTGTGGTATTTTATTATCATTTTGTGTTTTATATTTTATTATTAATTTATAAATATTTTATATAATTTTGATTTATTTTTATACATATTTAGGTATTTTTATGTTATTTTTTGAGTTTATATGCACACTTAATTAGTTAGGTAAATATACATTATATGTATAAGTGGGTACATTTTACCTAGTGTATTTATATGCATTATTTATTTTAATTTAATTTTGATTATTTTATTTTAATTTAATCATGTACATACATTTCAAATATATATACAATTATGTAAAAAAAAGGATTTGAAAAATTCAAAGAATACATATATTGAATAAAATATAAAGAATATTGCACAATAGGGGCCCAAAACTTAAAATTTGCATCTTAGCTCCAAATTAGATGAAACTACTTTCATTAAATAGATTATTAAAAGTTATATACAATAAAAGGCGATTTTGATCCATTTTGATATAGTATGGACAAGATACATGTTTGTGATAAATTTGGCTTTTTATATTGTTTGTCCTGGATGCAATGTGCATTATTTTATTTTAAACTCAATTTTGTATTTTTTCTTTTATTTTTATCTACAATATTCGCGTTTAGAGTTTTACTGATTTAATGTATAAATAATAAAGAACAAAATAGTTGCTAAAAAGTAATTATTGTTGAATTAAAAATTAGGATTTTTTGTGTCTTTTCTGTACAAATCATCTGCCCTATCTCCACCTACTTTATTCTTCATGGACCAAGTCATCATGATGACTGGGTCTCGGGGTCTAGGGTCACTCAACTCCTATGGTGTATCATTTATCTTTTATTTATTTATTCTTTAATTTTGGAATTAAATACAATAAATATACAATATTTGTACAATTTATCAGGTTTTTATTTTGACAAATTAATGATATATACTTGCATTTAGCTAGGGATTTACGACCAAATGAAAGAATACATGTGATGAAGTGGAGTTTCATCAGCAACATAATTTAAAAAAATAATTAGATCAAATCACATGATATGATAACACTTCTCAGAGCATTTCGTTGAGATCACAAATGAGTAAAAGAATTACCTCTTGGAGTGTGTTTGCAATCTCTTGTCTCTAAACGAAGAGACCTCATGTTACAAGCCCAATCCGACAAAGGATGCACTTCCGAGCATGTGGATGGGACACATAGCTCCCACAATCCGAGTTAATGATCCAAGGTTGGAGTCTCCTGATTTTGTTTCATGAAATATGGATCCTTCATTACATACATGAAGCACAGAAGAAGGATGAGATATACAAATAGCCAATTCGGCATCACATCGATGATGCAACGATGGTGGGGTCTCTCAACAAAATATAGTGGACGCACACTATATTCTTGGAAAGAGGTTGGACATGTGGTAGAGAATGAGAATAGAGATTTGTTGCTCTTGATGTTTTAGTATTAAAAGATTAGGGTTTACCCTTTCTTTTATATTAAATTGGATGGTGGAGATGCATTTCTAATTCAAATCAATGGTGAGTTGTTGTTGCAATAATTTACACTAAAAAATAAATAGTTAAAATAAAATAAAAACGTTGTAAATAATATTATCATAATATTAACATAATTAATTTCAATTAAATCAATATTCTCATAAACAAAGTAGGACTAGAGAGCCACTTTCCATGTAAGGGGAAATGAGAAATCCTCCTTCCCCTTTAAGAGGGTTTTACGTCCATGGTGCGATTGGAGGGAGAAAAAGTCTCTCTCCAATCACCATATAATGTAATCTTATTACATTAAATCTTTATTCATTATTTATCTAGAAAAATATCACCAAACAATTTGCAAATAATCTATGATAATTGCAAACAAGCCATTGACAATTATGAATCAAATTGAACCACCTAACATAAAATGTAAAATATATTTACAACTATTTATACAATGTGAATCAAATTCATACAAACATTTATTCTGTAAATTATATTTATAGTTAAATCTCTCCAACATATTATAAATCTTATTTATATTATTAATAATAATTATGAATATTGATATCTACACTAATCATATGTTTGATAATTAAATCATATTTAATTATCTTAAACGACCATTCTCAAGTGTCCAAATAATGTGAATAATATTCACATTATTTATAATAATTAAATCATATTTAATTATCCATTCTCCAATGCTCAAATACAATATAAATAATTGACTTATTCTTGAACTCTTTCAAGAACAACGTGCTTTCTCTGCGAATACTTGGAGATAAGGACAACGTGATTGTACATTCCATGTATAGTGACTTGGATTGAGATCATATCTCAAATCTAGATCTTGGGGACCTCTCAAAGATGTTTGATTAAATCAAACTATGAACCTAACCTTCTTATTGCATCCGAATCATATTCAGATCAATATCCAACATTTCAACAAAAAGATCATATTACTATTTTACTGAGAGGAGTCACTAAAATCCAAACCTGTTTCATCACTCCCTTTGAATGAAAGTGTCACGGTTATACGATCATTTACGATCACACCACCCTTGAGTATTCCTAATACTCGTATATCCTTTATAATGGAAGACCTATATCAAGCCCAAAGTTTTAGATCATATTCGAACAATCTTCTTGAGGGTTTTATCATTAACTTTCCCATTTGATCATTGGGAGTTGGTATCTATTATATACTTTCTAAAAGCATATATCATACCTATAAATTCAGTCAGGATTCTAAAATGAGACGATCATGCATAGAATTTGATCCCAATATTTCATGAGTGAGCTCATATCTTCTGATTTAGTATGAACTTGTATGATCCCTTTGAGAGATCGTATTACTAATATGCCCTATTATGTACACCGGTTTGACAGTGTATATACCTTGTTTA
Organism: Ottelia alismoides; assembly: GCA_037367405.1. NCBI lineage: Eukaryota > Viridiplantae > Streptophyta > Magnoliopsida > Alismatales > Hydrocharitaceae > Ottelia > Ottelia alismoides. Next base: position 826,365 of record JAZKJV010003471.1, read on the forward strand.
GGTCATCAACGTATATGTCTGCCAGATGTACATACTCAAATATATAGTAGCACATCCATCTCTGGTTCAAGGATGCATGCCTATATCGTGACAACATACGACACAGGTATTTCTTATCTTGATCTCGTTAAATCTGTATTCCTATGCAGAGGACCTACATCAAGAGGTTTGTTAGATATCAGTCTTTGGAGAAGAATTGCCATCTTCTTCTCTGGATGGAGATATTGTCTTAAGAATCATTTGAAGGTGCTTATGAGTCTTCAATCCAACTCTTTATATATCATCCAAGAACCAGCCTTTATGATTCAACATTTGAATCGGTAGCTGTATGATCATTAAGATGAACATGGTACATAATCCTAATTGTATAAAGGGACCTTATTGTGCATTCATTTATTTAATCTTAGATAAATAGTGAAATAAACCAATAACTTTATTGATATATAGAAAGATTTGAATAACATTTATTGTAAAAATGGTTTGCTCCGAAATGACATGGCTAACAATCTCCCATAAGCGCTCAGAACCATTTAGGCAGGATCTTTAAACCCATGCTCATTACATGCTGGTCCAAAACCTTCTGGTATAAAGGTTTGGTAAGGGGATCGATAACATTATCGACAGAGGCCATCTTAGTGATGATGATGTCACCATGTTTTTGAATCTCCCGAATGATGTATTTCCTTTCCACATGTTTGCTCTTTTAATGCCATATGAGTTCCTTCGCCTGAGCTATGTCTCCCATGTCATCGTAGAGCAGCGAGATGGGAGTATAAGAGGAAACTACACCAATATCCAGGATGAAATTGCGTAATCACACTACCTCTTTTATAGCATCTGATGCAAGGTAATCAGCTTCTATTATTGAATCAATTTTAGTGTCTTGCTTCTTGCTTCTCCAACTCACACCACAACAAGAACAAAAACCCTGAAGTTGACTTAAAGTCATCTATATTAGATTGGAAGTCTGTATATATATATATATATATATATATATATATCCTAAGACTTGGAGATCACCACCTCCATAGGTTAAGCTATAATCTTGCATCTGCTTAGATACTTAAAGATGTCCTTCACTACATTCCAGTGTTGTTCTGCATAACAGTATTAGTAACGACTTGCCACTCCCACTACATGACAAATACATTGCATTGTGCACATCATGACATACACGAGGCTTCTTACAGTTGATGCGTAAGGACATCCAACCATGGCTTTCTTATCCTCAACACTTTGAGGAGACATCCCTTTAGATATGTGTATATCATCTTCTCCAAGATCTTTCATCTCGAAGGTATGAGACAACCAATTTTTTACACTAGTCATCATCCATGTATCATTCCCAATGATAAGGACATCATTTACGTAAAGCATGATAAGCACAATAGCACTTCTACTAAGCTTCTTGTATACACATGGTTCGTTAGAATTCTGAACAAAATCATAATTCTGTATGGTTTCATCAAATCTTATGTTTCGACTATGAGAAGCTTGTTTGAGCTCATATATTGATTTCTTTAGTTTACATACTTTTCCTTCCTAAGCTATGAAGCCCTCTGGCTACTCCATATAGATATCCTCGTTGAGGTATCCATTGAGGAATGTCATCTTGATGTCCATCTGCCGGATGTCATAGTCAAGATATACAACTATAGCTACCAGTGTTCTAATGGATTTAAGCATAGCCACATGAGAGAATGTCTCATCATAGTTAGTGACTTCTCTCTGTGCGTAGTTCTTGGTTATGAGCCTTTCCTTGAAGGTCTCTACCTTCCCAACAAGTAACCTCTTCCTCTTGGAGATCCATTTACACCCAACCCCTCTAGGTGGATCCTCTAAGGTCCATACACTAATCTTGTACGTGGAATCTATTTCAGACTTCATTGCTAGCGTCCATCTATCCATGTATTGACCTGCGAGTGCTTCATCAAATGAAGCTAGATCATTGTCAGTATTACTTGACATATGGAATCCGAATCTTTCAGATGGTGTAACTACCTCAAACTCCTTCGAAGAGGTATGCGCGTTTTATATTCATTTACTTCTCCAGTTTTTGGTTTAGGAATCTCAACATCCTAAAGGGATTCAATGCATTTATTTACTTCACCTTTGTCTTTACTCATAAGGAAGTCTTCCTCTAGAAATTTTACATCTTTAGAGATGAAAACTTTCTGAGTCTTAGGGTCATAAAGTTGGTATCCAACACCATCCTTTACATGCCCAATGAAGTATCACTCTCTAGTACGAGATTCTTGCTTACTTGCATCCATGTTCTTTGCATGGAGTAAGCAACCAAAAATTTTAAGTGTTTAATATTGGGCTTGATTCCATGCCAAAACTCATGAGGGGTTCTGGGCACATATTAGCTATGAATCTTATTTAAGATATATATTGTAGTCTCTACTGCGTATCCCCAGAAATTAAGAGGTAAATGTGCTTCACTCATCATTGAATGGACCATGTCCATGATGGTCCTGTTGCATCTTTCAACAACACCATTAATTTGAGGAGTCCTAGGTGGAGTGAGATTTGATATGATTCTTCTTTGTTTGAGGTATTCCTTGAATTCATCTGAGAGGTACTAATGGTTATGTGATTCATTAACATTTCTATCGTATTTTATCTTAAAGCCCTTAATAAATACATATAAATATGTACTAATATTCAATTCTTAAAAAATATATTCATGAATGAGAACTCATTTTATGCGTTAAAAAGATATAAATAAAAATAAGAAAAATAAATAAATAATATAAAAAAATAAAGAAACTAGGAATACTATAATATGTATATATTGTAAAGTATGACTCAGAAACTATAAATATAGCTATAAGATATATTTTTATAACCTAACCCCAATATCAAGTCATCATGACTTGGTCCATAAATAATAAAGTAGGGGGAGATAAGGAAGAAAATCCAAATAAATAATTCTCTTTATAAAATATTAATTACATTTATTTATTATAAATATAATATTTAAATAATTATATTTAATTAATATACATATTTTTCACAAACTCTTCACCATAGTTTAAATAAAGATATATATAAAAATATAAAAATAGATAAAAATTCCAACATGTATATATGCCAAGAAATGAAAACTTCAATTTGTCAATTTCCATGCTTTCGAACCTCATAACTTTGCCATACAAACTCCAATTTCACTCCACTCACCTTTAAAGTTTAAGATAAAAAATCTCTAATTAATGATGGTGGTTTCATCGAAAATAGATCCCGTTTGCAAAAAGTTAGTTTTTGTGCCTAATGACTGCTATTATAGGTTTTTAATTTTATCTATACATACTATTTATAGTACAACCAATTTAGAAAATTTTAATTATTTTATTTATACTATAGTTTTTTTAAAAAATAAAATCCAAAGTTAAAATCATTATTTAATATTTTAAATAAATAAAAAACACCAAGATAGGTAAATTGAACAACATTGTATATATATGTATTTATTAATCTATGCAAAATAAATTATTAAAATCTACAAAAATTCGTACAAGACTTATTTATAACTATATAAATTAATAAAATATAAAATAGTACTTGATTTATTAAATACCTAATTAAAAATACAAATTCTAAATATAAAGTTTATTATATGTATAGTTATTTTTATTTTATTTATATAGCATTATATATTATTTATATATGTAAAATATACCATAATTTAGATAATTCAATTATCTAAAATGTTTGTTTTTACATATTTTTAACATAATATTATTTAATAATTATTATATATTTTATAATGTATTTCGGTTTTAGGAATTATGTGGTTCTGACACGTATGAACACCACATGCATCTTCCCCAAGAACCCATTTTTGTTCACCATTTCAATGATACCAACTTCACTAATTTCTATAGCATTCGATTCCCCATCTATCTTCAATCTAACACGTTGATCTTCTAGCCTATTCATCTTTCATCTATGCCCTACATCTGATTCACCCTAGCTACTATTCCTCTTCTCTATTTGAGCCACTCAAGTTGGCGAAAATCAACTCACATCCTCCATTTTCCATTTACAACCAACCGAGACCTCAACTTACAAGATGTAAATCTTCTTCCTTGGGTGACAGATGAGAGAGAACCACAACTCGAGGAAGAGGACATATCATAGAGGAGTTCCACAACTTATTAACCTTGAATCACGACCAACTCCGTTGTGTAGAGCTTGAAATATCACTGGGTTCTGGAGCAAATACATGGAGATCATACATCTTCAACTTCCTAGGTGAAATTTATTCATCAAATTCGTTCGTTTAATTAGTTTTTTTAGGATCTTTGATTTGATTCCAAAACCATATCCCATTTGGTTCAATTCTTTAATCAAATTTGAGTTGAAAATCCATGCTCTGAAACAATACTTTGCGCAAGAACAACACCATCTTCCTCAGGTCGATTCTTCTCGAATCAAGTCACTATTATATTCTTGCAAGTAGCCCAACCTCTTGGAGGTAATCTATAGAAGCATCAGGAGAAAGGAGCATCACCTCCTCGCATCAATTTGAGGCACATCCATTCCTGTGTTAGAACTAAATCCCTATTATGACTCCTAGAGCCCTAACAGTCTTCTTTGTCATCAGCACTTCCTTGCAGCAGGGGTGCTCGAATGGGGAGGGAGTCCCCTTTTTGGCCCTACCGTTTCCATCTTAGCCATTGCTACCACAACAATCACCACTAGAGCAGATTGATCACCGTCTCTCCTTCCATATTTGGGGAAGAACTCGAGAACTCCATGACGTATAGGTTGTCGCCACCTCTCTAAAATGTGCAGTCTAGAGCGTGCTCCAACGCCTAATCGCAACCATCCAATGAATCAGTGTGGACATTTTGCATCATAAACTCGTAAGGTTTCCAGAATTCAAGAGCACCTTATAAACTTTCTTGTTTGTATTTAGGTCCCTTCACAGGGACCTAAAGCAAAAATCCAATTCGTTTCCAGAACTTTTTATTACTTTTATTACAGTTGTAGCCATGTATACATTGAGACATTTAGACACTATAGAGATATTTTTTTCATTGGTTTTTCTAGGGTAGTTACACAATTATCCTAGTGAGGTTTTATTGTATTTTTATTGTTTTTCACCACTTCTTTGCTTTGTTTTGATTTTTCAAAGTTCATATTCATTTTGATTTTCTTCGTGTGTTTCTTCGAGCTTGTTGCTCCATTTTCTTCTCATCATCTACCTATATAGTATCATTTATATATTCTATCACCTATCTACTATGTAGTAAATATTTTTGCAAATTATATTATTCATTTCTTTTTGAAAATAAAAAATTTTATTTTTTCACAATTTTAACCACTATATAACATAATATACTAGACTCTATTCCACCTACTATATAGTATCACCATTTTAAAAATTAACCATCTTTGAAATTTAAAAAAAATCAAAATAAAATAAAAATAAAAATTTGCAAAATTAAAAATAAAATAAATAGCAAAAATAAAAATTGCAAAAAGACTTAGCGAAGAAGAATTCAATCACAAATTGATCTCGAATTCTAAGTATACTTCATGCCTCCTTGTGTTAGACCCAATGACACTTACCTGGTAAATATCAAGTGAAAAAGAGAGAGAGAGAGATTTTCTTTCATTCATATATATTTTTCCTCTCTCTTAAATATTTTCTTTTGATATCGTGCTTCTCTTCGCGGGTGCTACAATCCAACGAATTAAAAAATCGTGAGGGGGAGCGTGCTTATCAAAATGGTGTCGTTGCCGAGGAGACGCTTGCTATACTTAGGATTTGATATTTTTTGTGATTTTCTTCTTATTTTGATTAGTTTCTCCTTTCAGTGTTATGGTTTCATCGGTTTTTTTTAGTTTTAATTTTGTTTTGGCTTTATTTACGATTTTTTGTACAGTTTTTGTGTGCTGACTAGTGGTGCAGGTCCTACAGGATCGGTTGCCTTTTTAGGAAGTCGAATTTGTTGAGAGTGTAGAGATCGACTTCTTCTTTACGAGTCAATTGTAGAGGAGAAGTGCGAGTCAGCCTGGTTTTTTTAGAGAATATTTTTTTGTTTTATTGATGAGAGTAGAATGGGAGTTTGATTATTTTTCATTTCGTAGAAGATGTCCATTAAGGACATCCCAACTTGCATCAGGATACTAGACACTTTTTCAGGGCATGTTTCACCAGCAAGCACATTTGCTGGGGACTTCCTCATGGAGTTCGATTTTCTCCATCATTTTTCTTCATTTCTCTTGATTTCATGGAGCTTAGGGGTGCATGCTTGATTGATTAGAAGACTAATTCAGAACCTACTACCTTGATTCACACTTAGGCATAAAATCATACAATTTGGAAAATCAATTAATTCTTATGCTAGAACTATCTGTTTAGGTTACAATTTTATTACTTTTTGAGTGCATTAGAATTAGGTTTAAATTTCTGAGTAGATCACTTGCATGTAGAGTGTTGAAGCTAGGTATGATTTCTATTTTTGCATGCATCATGTTTTCGCGTTGCATTCCGTGATTCTCCCCATGTATGCCACATTTTTCATTAAAAAGGGAAATCCGAATTCCCTTTAGTTTTGCTAAAAAAATTTTAAAAAGTAAAAAATTAAAAAATTTCTTTTAAAACATTAATAAAAAATAAAAATAGTTGGACAAAATTATTTGGAAGAGCAATCCCCTCATTGTTGCAAGCACTTACCTCCAAACGAAGTGGGCGAGTGATGAATCCACGATTCATCATCTTAATATCTTGATCTTAGCAAAATCCCCGAGTAAAATCCCAAATAAATGTCCATAAAATCAATAAATTAACAAAATGACTTTTGTAAATAAAACTCACTAATTATTGTACAAAATAAATTACACATAAAAAGCCGCAAAATCAAAGGAGTTTTATACATGTAAATAGCCCAAAATTTTATATATTTTTAATAATTTCATATCAACTCCTTTTTGGCTAATTCTTTCTCCAACATGTTCATATCAATGTATATAAAAATACAAAAATACAAAACAAATTTTACCTCAAATAAATACTCCTAGATCCCAATGGGAAAAAGCCATAAAGACCAACTTCCAAGCTAAATTCCCGCTCCGTATGAACTCCAAATTCACCAAAGTTACTTTTAAAGTTCAAGTTAGAAAATTATCTATCCAACGGAAGTGGTTTCATTAAAATCGGAGCTCATTTGCAAAAGTTGGGTTTTGGGACCTAGATGTACATTGTATATTATGTATATATTCATTCCTTCTTCATTTTTATTTTATCTTTCTTAATTAGTAAAAATACAAAAAAATCATACTTGTGTTATATTTTGATTATACTATTTTATTGTATTTTTTCCGTTGTAAATATCTCTTATTAAAAAGAAAAAAAATACATATTAGAAAAGCAAACAAAAAAATGTACATGTTGTATGTATTCACTTGTAAATTCACCATTTTTTCCCTCTTTATTTTTGTTGTATTTAAAGTAGCATACTTTATATCATTATTTATTTATTTAATTTCCATTCTCTACAATAACCACCATTCAACTCTATACCACCAACCTCCATTCAACCCCACCATTTTTCTAACTTCTAATTCAACTCCACCATTTTATTAACCTCCATCCCACTCCATCTTAATTCTAACTTCCATTTTTTCCATCTCTTTATATGCATTCCATCCTCCTCAATTTGCCTTTGATCCATCTTTATGTGAGGAGAGCCTAGTTCCCAGAGTTGAATTGATGACAGCAACGCAACCGCGGTCGAGCGACGACGACCCTCTCTCCGGTGAGATCCGTTGGCTTTTTGGTCAACATCGCAGCCGCATCCGCACGCTGCTCGAGCTCATCGCTCGCCGGCGATTTGAGCGAAGACCGTGCTCACGAGAGCACATCATAGGCGACCGTCCATTTTAGGTAATTTTAATTTCATCTTGTCATTATTTTATCTTTGCAATTTTTTTTAAAACCATCACATCATCACCATCACCACATCCTATTTTGTTTATATCCTCATCACCACCATCATCTTTGGCATCTCCAAATCCATCTACATATTGTCACCTTCCTTTTTGTGTATATATTTCCTGTTTTAAGAAAATAATAATAAAAAGATTTTAAAAAAATAAAAAAATTACAGCAGTAAAACAACAAAAAAATTAAAAAAACAAAAAAAACAAAAAAAGCCGCAGGCGCCGCCCGCAGCCCCCCTTCCTCCAAGGGCTGCGGCGCCGCCCGCCGTCCCTCCATCATCAGCCACCGCGGTCAGCTCCGCCGCCCGCGCGTGGGTCGCCGCGTGCGCGGGTGCGCCGCACGCCCCGCGGCACAGCTGCCCGCTCCAGGTGCGGGTGCCGCACCCCACCCCCAGCCGACGTCGCCCTCCACCGTTCAGCCGTCGCCGACCCCCGCGGCCCCTCTCGCCGCCGCCAGAGCGCCGCCGACCCCGCCGCCGCACCTCCGCGTCTCCGTCGGCCGCACGTGGCCGCCCGCCGCCGCCGATCACACCTTCCCCCTTTGGGTTCTTCTCCCATCGGGTCCAGGAAGAAGGTCCTCTTTGCTTTTAATTTTTTATTTGTACAAATTGCATTTTTTTATTCTCTAGTTTTATAATTACAGATTAGTCCCTTTGCATAAGTTCAAGTTGTATTCTCATTTTCTGAATTTGCAAAGACACCCCTATGTTTGGCTACTAATTTGAACACCTGTAATGCATCTTTTTATTCAATGAAAAATGTTTTCATGTTGTGCAACTAATTCTCTACTTTGTGGATATTTCTTTGTATTTTTGTGGTGTATGGGTAATTGACTAAAATTGTTCAACTGAAATTTTGCATAGTTTACCCATTCTGGACTCTTAAAATTACACCTCACACACGGTTGCTCCAAAAAATCCACAAAAATTAGGAATGATGCCTTGAAATGCGATGAATTTACTTTCCAAATTTCATCGAAAATGGAGATGTCTTGTGCCTTAAATAATTTATAGAGTGAATTTAGTATTTGATTTTTAATTAAATCCACGTATATCATTTTTGCAAAATTTAAAATCTATTGGATTGCTTATTTAAATATATTTCTGAGATAATTCACACTCTGATTAATTTGATAACGTGGATTTATTAGAAATTATTTACTCACTGCCACTCTGATTTCCCAAAAAAATCCATAAAAAATTCATAACTTGTCAAAAAAAATTTAAAAATATTACTGTAGCTTCCTTGCATCATCTTTTAGTTCCAGTAATTTTTTCATAATTTTTGCTTTCTGTTTGTGTGATAAATTGCGAAAAAACCCATAAAAAGTGTGCATTTTACATTATAGCATTTTAACCCCTAAAATTCTAAAAAAATATGTTTTGCATTCATCACTGGATTAGGATTCTAGGAAAAATACGAATTGGCTAAATTGGACTTCTTTTCCATTAAAATTAATTTGGCCTTGTTTGTGTTTTCTAAGTGTCTTGATTCACTTGCATTTGTATTCTTGTTGCATAAAAAAAATCTAAAAAAAATACCGCACTGGAAATCTAAAATCTTTATTTTCAAATTAAACCCAAGTTGTTCCTTTGCCTCCCTGAGTTCGACCCCGGACTTGCCCGGGATATAAATTAAGCCGAGACACTCTTCACGGAGATCTTCTCTCGGTTCTGACCGAATCGCTAAGTACACGTATTACAACGTGACCGAATCAAACAACGTATTTAGCGACTCGTCAGCGAGGACGTAACCCTAAGGATTAGAGCGAAAATTCCCTAGACTTGCGCCCTAAACACCCAGGTATTACTTTTCGAAACATGTTCCTTGCTGCACGAACTTGCCTCTGACCATAGAGAGCCATTTTGGTGTATTGCGTTTCACATTTGGGCATGATATAACCCGACAACCGAGTAGATTGCTCCTCCCCATTTGGACCTGATATAACTCGGTAGCGCGGGCAGATGGTTGCACTGTTTGAGGAATGTGAAGACATACACTAGACGACAAGGTGACACCACTTGCGAGTCTGATTAATATAATTACTTGAATCACCTAATTTTAAAACTGAAAAAATAAATGACTGAACTCTTACGGTCATCACTATGTGAAGTTTGTGAGTTAGGGTTGCTATTGTGTTTGTTTGTGGCGTGTTTGTGACTATGCATCTGACATGCCTCCCTTTTGTCTTTTAAATTGACATCATGCTAATATGTCCTTTTATTTTAGCATTGAAGAAGATGTATCAATGGTCTTTATGCTCGGACTTTGCGAGCTGTCGATCTTCCACCGTGATATGTATGTCTTCACAGACTCGGGATGACCGTCTTCTTGAGCTAGTTTCACCTAGTCACGAGGTGGGTCAACCGGACTCCCTCACCTCCCATCCCTTTAGTCAAGGATGGTCCTCACCTCGACATTTCTTTTTCTCCTTCACATTTTACTTGGTGCTTATGAGGTTTTTTACCTTCTAAAGAAATTAAGAGATAACATGGTAGCAAGGGGAAAAGCACCAGTTGAGGATAGATCAAATTCGTTTGATCTTCATGTTGGTTTGGTTCTCAACCAAAAGCCATGAATTCTTTAAACCTTTCAAAGGTATCTGACTTATGACATAATAGGAAGATAAAATCGTACCACAAATGGTCATCAATAAGAACCTAATAATATCGATATCCATTTTAGGTCGTGGTACTAAAAGGACCAAATACTTCAGTATGTATTAGGTCAAGAATATGCTCGCATCGTGTAACCTTGTTAGTAAAGGGTGTTCCAATCATTTTACCTTGAATGCAAATTTCATAGTAGGTAAAGTTTGAACCTGTAGAAAATCTTGGGGTCCATGCTTTATCAATCTGTTGATCCTAGCAATAGATAAATGACTAAGTCTTTGATGCTAAATCATATTCGAAGGATTTCCGTACTCTCTTGTTCTTTTAGGGTTTTTATTAGTGGATGCTACATTCATGTCAGATTCTTTAATGCATAATTTGTAGAGTCAAACAGAAGTTAGAATACCATTTGTAATATATTTATCATAACGACTTATGACAAGTTTCTCATTAAGTAAGAACAAATATCCATTTCTAACTAACTTAAATACTGATAATTTGTTCCTTCTAACTGAAGGCAGAGTTTTTAGCCTCACACATCATGGAAGCATGAAAATCACATCATATGAGTTGGAATGATAGCGGAATAATAAAAATTTAAAGATTAAACCACATGACATGTAAACCTTTTCCATATCGTTTCATCAAGATCATACAAGTTTTTGGCTTACCTCTTGAAGCATATTTGTGATTATAGTAGACTCTAAAGGAAGAGTCCTCCTGACTCATTTCCGATCCGATGGGAGTGCACTTGCGGGTGTCATGATTGATGAATCCACGATTCATCATCTCAATATCTTGATCTTAGCAAAATCCACGAGTAAATTCCCTAATAAATGTATATAAAATCCATAAATTAACAAAATGACTCTTGTAAATAAAATACATTAATTATTGTATATTAGATTGTACAAAATAAATTACACATAAAAAGCCGCAAAAAATAAAGGAGTCTTATACACGTAAATAGCCCAAAACTTCATGTATTTTTAATAATTTCATATCAACTCCTTTTTGGCTAATTCTTTCTCCAATGTATTCATAGCAATGTATATAAAAATACAAAAATACAAAACAAATTATATCTCAAATAAATGCTCCTAGATCCCAAAGGAAAAAAGCCGTAAAGACCAACTTCCAAGCCAAATTCCCGCTCTGTATGAACTCCAAATTCACCAAACTCACTTTTAAAGTTCAAGTTATAAAATTATCTATCCAACGGAAGTGGTTTCATTAAAATCGGAGCTCATTTGTAAAAGTTGGGTTTTGGGACCTAGATGTACATTGTATATTATGTATATATTCATTCTTTCTTCATTTTTTTATTTTTTTCTTTCTTAATTATTAAAATACAAAAAATCATACTTGTGTTATATTTTGATTATACTATTTTATTGTATTTTTTCTGTTGTAAATATCTCTTACTAAAAAGACAAAAAAATACATATTAGAAAAACAAACAAAAAATTGTACATGTTGTATGTATTCACTTGTAAATTCACCATTTTCCCCTTTTTAATTTTGTTGTATTTAAAGTAGCATACTTTATATCATTATTTATTATTTTCCCATTCTCTACAATAACCTCCAAGTCTTCATCAACCTCCATTCAGCACCATTATTCATCTAACTTCCCATTCAACCCCATCACTAATTTAACCTCCCATTCAACACCACCACCATTCTAACTTCTCTTTCTCATCTCTTTATAATCATCTCCACATCCACATTTTTTCAGCATCCGCCATTCTAATAGAAAAGGGAGAGAGCTTGGAGTGTTTTGTTGGTGACAGCGGCGAGGCATCTTCCTCAAGCGACGACCTCCTTCAGGCGAGATCCGCGGAGCTCCGCTCCGCGTCATGAGTTCCCCATTGAGCTCGCTTAGCTTCTCCGATTTTATTTCGCCAATCGGATCGAGGCGACGACAGGAGTCCAGCGTAGCTGCTCCGCAAATCCGGCGAATATCAGGTAAGTATTTCTCCTCATTTTTCTTGCCATTTTATTTCATCTAATATTTTGTCTTCTTTTTATATATATATATCACATCATCTTCACCACCATCATTATATCATTTTGTTCCTCATATGTTTGTGTACATATAATCATATTATCTTCTGTTTAAAGAAAATTTTAAAAAAATTAAAACACAAAAAAAATTCATTACAGTTCCAACAAAAAAATTAAAAAAAATTTAAAAAAAGTAACGGAGGAGCAGCAACCCGCCGCCCCCTCCTTCCTCCAAGCGAAGGCGGTGCCGACCGCCGCCCCCTCGCCGGCGCGCCACCGCGCGCTGGACGCCCCTCCAACGGTGGCAGCTGCGGCCGCCAACCTCTCCAGATCCGCCTCGCCGCCGGCCGCACCTCCCCCGTCCGTACCCCCCTGTCCTCTCCGCCAGCACGCTCCCGCCTTCCACCGCCGCTGCGCGAGCAGCGTCGTCGTCTCCGCCCTCGCGCCGCGCCACCGCGGCCGCGCCGCCCGCCGCCGACCTCAAGACCCCCTTTGGGTTCCTCCTTCGTGCTTCAGGAGAAAGAAGGTCCACTTTTTCCTTTTTTATGTAGAAATTGCGTTGTTTTTATTCTAAGTTTTGATAACTACAAAACAGTCCTTGTAGATATTTGTGTTGATGTATTTTGTTTTCTGTATTTGCAAGCATATCCCTATTTTTGACTAATTGTTTGGACCTCGTTCATGCATCATTTTGTTCAATGAAAAATGCCTTTGTGAAGAGCAACTAATTGCCTACAATTTGACTATTTATTGGTATTTTTGTGACTCATGGGTAATTAATTATAATTGTTTAACTGAAATATTGGATATTTTACCCAATCTGGACTCTCAAAATTATACCTCACACACGGTTGTTCTAAAAATTCCACAAAAATTATATGTGATGCCTTGATATGTGATTAATTTTCTGTCCAAATGTCATCTAAATTGGAGTTGTCTTGTGCCTGGAATAATTTGTAGAGTGAATTTAGTATTTGAATTTTAATTAAATCTACTTATATTATTTTTGCGAAATTTCAAGTCTACTGGATTGCTTATCTAAATATCTTTCTGAGATAATTCGCATTCTGATTAATTTGATAAGATGGATTTATTAGAAATTATTTACTCACTGTCACTCTAATTTCACTAAAAAATTCATAAAAAATTCATATTTTGTCAGAAAAATCCAAAAAACTTACTGTAGTCTCCTTGCATCATGTTTTAGTTCCAGTAATTTTTTAATAATTTTTACTTTCTGTTTGTGTGATAAATTGCGAAAAAACAATCATCCTCGATCATTACCGGTAATGATCGGTAGAGGCTCACGGATCATTATCAATCATCCTCGATCATTACCGGTAATGATCGGTAGAGGCGCACAGATCATTATCGATCATCCTCGATCATTACCGGTAATGATCGGTAGAGGCCCACCGATCATTTACCCATAAAAAGTGTGTATTTTTCATTATTGCATTTTAACCCCTAAAATTCTAAAAAAATGTGTTTTGTGTTCCCCACTGGATTAAGACTTTAGGAAAAATATAATTTGACTGAATTGGATTAATTTGACATTAAAATTAATTTGGCCTTGTTGTATGCTTTCTTAGTGTCTTAATTCACGTGCATTTGTCTTTCACTTTTGTATTTTCATAAAAAATCTAAAAAAATACCGCACTGAAATCTAGACCTAAGTTTTTGAATTAAACCCAAGTTGTTCCTTTGCCTCCCTGAGTTCGACCCCAGACTTGCCCGGGATATAAATTAAAGCCGAGACACTCTTCACGGAGATCTTCTCTCAGTTCTGACCGAATCGCTAAGTACACGTGCTACAACGTGACCGAGTTAATCATCGTATTTAGCGGCTCGTCAATGATGAATCACATGATTCCAACAATATTGAGCAACGATCCAAAAAAAGAGGTTTCCTGATTTCATCTCACAAAATCACTTGTCTCCTTCACGAGCATGAAGCACAGAAGAGTACGGAGTTCCTCAAGCCTTTGATTCGGCAACACAATAGCAACACAATGATGATCATGATCTCTACAAACCTTGAGCAAAGGGGATGGCCTAGGGTTGTGGAGTAGCAGAGGTTGGACGTGTATAGGGTAGAGATGGATATATATATATATATATATATATATAGAGGTAAATGGGGCTGCCCCCAGGGAGTAGCCAACTTGGCTACTCCCACCCCTATTTTCCCCTCATTTTTTTATTTTTTTGGAAAATAAAAATTTGTATATTCATCATTATATCCCTCTCACATTCTATTAAAATTTCGTCAGAAACAGAGACTCCTACGGCCTCCATCCAAACATGGTCGATTTAAAAAATCCTGCGACCGTTAAAAAAATGACGTCTGGATGGAGGGCTTAGGAGTCTCTGTTTCTGACGAAATTTTAATAGAATGTGAGAGGGATATAATGATGAATATACAAATTTTTATTTTCCAAAAAACTAAAAAAATGAGGGAAAAATAGGGGTGGGAGTAGCCAACTTGGCTACTCCCTGGGGGCAGCCCCATTTTACCCATATATATATATATATATATATATATATATATAGAGAGAGAGAGAGAGAGAGAGAGAGAGAGAGAGAATTTCGACTATACAATAATTGCATATGACTTATGTACCTTGGAGGTCTAAGGGTAGTCTCCATTTTATAGGATTTTGGAAGTATATGGATCCCAATCCATGTGCTCTTAAGATCAACGGTTTAGATTCATTTGTGTTTCTTATTATAAATTGAATAATTTGAATACCCAAAATTATCTCTTTAATTAATTCAATCATCAACTAATTAATAAATAATTAAAAAAAGAAACGTTCCACTTTCTAAAAATAGGGTGGACATCTACCATAGCGGCACCTCACCATGGACGTCTACCCTTAAGAAAGGAATGTGTCAACTTTATTATTTATTTATTATTAATTTGAATATTTGAATAAGTTGCATTTATAGCCAAATAACCATATTTAGATAATTGCAACAAAACCATTGATAAATAAGAATTAAGTACTTCCATCATATTTAATGTAAATCATATTTACATTAATTATGTAATGTGCATCCAATTCACATTAACATATAAATTGTGAATCTCATTCACTATCTTCTCTCTCTAGGATATTGTGGAACATATACGCATCATCCATAATTATTGTGGATAATGTTATCCACATTAATCCTATCCATGATAATTAAATCCAATTTAATTATCCTATATATCTCTATCCATATTTTAATTTTGATAATTAAATCCAATTTAATTATCCAATTATCAAGTTCTTATACATTGTTGTTGATAGAATAATTCTTGAACTCTTTCAAGAATTGTGTTCTCCTCAGATACTTGGAGATAAGGTCATGGCGATTATATATGCCATGTATAGTGACTTGGATAGTGAGATCCAATCTTATATCCATATTTAGGAGATCACTTAGAGATGTCTGATCATGCCCGACATGATACCTCATCTCTCATTACATCTGAATCATATCCAAATCAATGTTCAATAATTGATTTAAGGATATCTCCTCTACTGAGAGGAGTAACTGAAATCCAAAATTGTTTCATCACTCCCTCGGAATGGAAGCATCATGGTATATAATCATTTAAGATCACACCACCCTTGAGTATTCCTAACATCCATACATCCTACATACTGGAAGACCATGATTAAACCCAAAGTTCTGATCTCATTTTGGGTTATCTCCTTTAGGGTTTTATCATTAAGTTCCTCATTCGATCATTGGGATTCTGTATCGATCATATGATTTCCAAAAGCATATATCATACCCACTAATCCTGTCTTGCTATCAACATGAGACAAACATCGATGTAATTTGGTTTAGTCCCAATATCTCATGAGTGATCTCATGTCTTCCTGTTTGGTATGAACCTATATGATCCCTTTAAGAGATCGTATTACTCAAATGCCCTTGTATGCACACAAGCTTGCTGGTGTATAGATCATGATCAGGTCATCAACATAATGGTCTTCATGATGTACATACCCAGACATATAGTAATACATCTGTCTTTGATCAAAGCATGTATGCCTATATCATGACAACATACGACATATGTCTTAGCTATCTCGATCTTGCTAAGTCAACTCTTTGACTTAACACATTTATCACGTCCGAATCTCCATTCCTATGAAGAGGACCTACATCAAGAGGTCGTTCTGATATCAAACTTTAGATTAAGGATTTCTATCTCCTTTTCTGGCTCGAGATCCTCTCTTGAAAATCATTTGATGGTACTAGATGAGTTTCAATCTAACTCTTTAGATATTATCTCAGCACTAGCCTCTATGATTCAACCATTGAATCAACAGCTATATGGTTATCAAGATGACCATGGTACATAAACCTATTTGTATGAAGGGACCTTTATAAGTTCATTTATTTATTACTATCAGAAATGGATTGAAAAAATAATAACTTTTATTGATATAAAAAGATTATAATGACATTTATTATACAAATGGTTTGCCAAGGGCTCACATGTCTAACACTAACATCAAGAATATAAAGACATTCTTTAAGTACTAGGACTCTCCCACTAGATAATGATAGTTTACAGATGCCGACGATGACTACTGCAACAATTGCATCAACTCCCGTCTGGATAACTATCTCCCATTCATTAAGATTCCTAGTTTCCTGAAACATACACAACAAATTAAATAAATAAATAGAAGCACCGGAATTAATGATCCAACTACCTTCTCATCTTATGAGAAAATTGTATTCAATGATGAAAGTAGATTTTATACATGTAGGGTTTTATCTTTCTCTGTAGTTTTCATTTATTCTAGGCAGCTACGTTTCCAATGTCCCATTTTCTTGCAATGATAAAACACATCTGTCTTCTTTGATGCTGTCTATGTTGAAGCATAAGTAGATGAATCAACAACTTGACTCTTCTTCTTTTTATGAGCCAGACCCTTCCGATCCCCATGATTCTTAGCATGCTTCTTTTTGACATGTGCAACCATTGCACTGCTAGCATGATTCTCTTTTTTCATTAAGTCTTCTTCAGTTTTTAATGAAGCCATGAGTTCAACATTTGTTAATATCAACTTATGTGATATGATACCATAAAGTTAGTGGAAGACTTGGGAAGAGATAGCAGAATGAAGTCAGACTGCATGCCTCCTTCCGTTTGAGTCCCTAGAGTATCTAGTCCAATGAGAACCAAACATTTTGGTTACATCCTCTCTAACGGAAGTTACTTCTTACATCTTCTAGAGAATAAGTGCTTTCATTATATTGTAATGTCAGTGTCATTAATGTCACCGAACATATCTTTCAAATTAAACATTATATATTGGCAAACATCCATGTCCACAGTTGCTTTTGCAACACATTGGACAAAGATCCTAGTATATAACACATGGCCAATGAATGATCTTCATCATATTTTTCATTGTATTTGAGTTCTTCCAATGTTTTAGGGTTTGCATGCTTGTTTCTAGTGAGCACATAGCCAATGCACTCTGTAGAAAGAATAAACTTCAAGTTTCAGATCTAGTATGAATAATTGGGTTCGATCATCTAGTTGACCTCCAAATCCTATTGAACAGGTTCATGAATTTCATATCTAAGATTAAGAACGCACTATACTAGAACATATAAATAATTTATTTTCAAATTTAAGTTCTTTAATTAAGGATTTTTAATCAAATTAGTCTAGCCTTTTTAACTCTAAAATTCCATTCCCTCATTAAACTTTCAAAGTAAAAGATATACAACCGCTATATCTTTAGCAAGATATGTGATCTCCTTTTTATCTTTGTTACATCCCAATAATATGAAAAATTGCAACTCAGATAAAAAGAAGCAGGAACTCATTATGCTTTAAAAGTCCAACTTGCATTTTCCAATTTGGTATTTAACACCTGGGCCTACCAATTCTAAGGTGTTGTTGACTTGTTGTTAACTGAATCAACTATCAACAGAAATATCACTTGCTATACGTATTCCAACACACACCTCAATAATATGAAGAATCAATATTGGGGTCACTACGCATACGACCTTACTATTTTGAGAAGAAAAGAGCCTGATCCATGTGCACTTGTATGTTGGAGATATCACTTTAGATAGGCATCTCCACATACAATACTTGACGATGGAACTCTTCACCTTGACGATGGAACTCTTCGCCTTGACGACAGACCATAGATGTCATTTATATGATCTTCCATAACTCATTTAAATTTTAATTTATCATTATGAATTATATTCACATAATTGATTCTTCTAAGAGAATTGAATCTCTATTTATAATAATTTTTATTTTAATTAGATTTAATTTATTTAATCATATTAAATAAATTATCAATCCAATCAAACAACCAACAAACAATTAAGATTTTCTTGACATTAACATATAGTATTATCTCTCACAAGTATGTATTATTCTTGAGTTTTAGAAATTAGAGTACAATTTGATTTACTCATATTACCCTTTCATCGAAATGGATTAAGCCAGGTCGGGAAGTTAATGTTAACAAGGAGCGCTTTATCTCAAAATACTACAAAGGCTACTAACGAAGTAACCCATTAGAATATCCAAGGCCTAGACACCATCACCATAATGATTTAAGAACAATAATAGTTAGATCAATGTAGTTGCAGTTTTATCGATCATTCCTTTGATGATCGACATTATATTATATAGTATTCACACATAAATCTTAGGCAACTTCAAACAATTTTGAGGTCCTAAATTTCTAATCAAACAAGCAAACATGTTTTGCATATAAAAGTCGACATACAACTATTGTAGGTTAAACAAGTATTTTTTTTGTCATGGATCATTCTTTCAATTGTGATTGATGTTTAATAAAATATTTACATAAATATTAAGCATAAATTTAATCATAGTAAATTCCTAAATTCCTTGACTGACATTGATGATAAATAAATTAAGAAAGTAATCGCGATGATCCAATTATTATTTGACCCATCTCCACTAAATATGAAATATCAAGGGTAAATAGAGTCAGAATTGCGTGAAATAAATTCGAGCGATTTGCAGGTTAGATTCTCTACTTAATTAAAGTATTTTTTTCACTTTTAATGACTGGAAAATAGTAATAAAAAATTAATTTGTTACATATCCATGAATACATGTAAAAATAATGCCACTACAAAAATTTTTCAAATCTTAATTTATGCACCTTTGGACCCAACATGATGAATCTCCATTTCATCATATTTATCTTTCATTTTGGATTAAATCCATAGCTAAATGCATGTATATAGATTTAATTTGTATAAAATAACAATCATTAATTGATACATAAACACTGTATAAAAGACTGTATTTAACTCCAAAATAAAAAAATGAAGAAAAGGAAAGAATGAACTGTCAAAGATACTCAGTTACCTTAGACCCAATATCTTATAATCATGATGAGTTGGTCGACAAGGAATAAAGTAAGGGGAGATAAGGCATATCAATTGTACATAAAACCACATAAAAATTCTAATTCTTTTTGCAATATATTGCATTTTGGGACTTATTTTATTCTTTATTATTTATATCTCAAATCAGTAAACCTTCTACATGAAAAGTGTACATAAAAATACAAACAAAAAAAATTATTTTATTCAAAAATAATGCACAGTGTGCCCGTAACACACACAATAAAAAATCACAAAGAAAATTTTACAGACTTGTATCTTCTCCATATCGATCCAAAATTGACCAAAATCACCTTTATTGTTCATAAAATTAAGTTATCTATTTATTGATGGTGGTTTCATTTAATTAAGAGTTAAGATGCAAAAATTGGCTTTTGGGCCCTCATTGTGCAATGTACCTGTATGTAATATTCAGTATATTGTATCTTTATTTTTTTAACATTATTTTATTTTCATAAATTTGTAAATATTATTGAAAATACATGTAAATAATAAAATTAAAACAAAAGCATAAAAAATCATTAAAATAAATAAAATACATACGTAATGTATACATAATTATCTAAATAAACTCAGAAAAATACACTAAAAACATCTAAATATTTATTTGAATAAATTACAAATTTATAAATCATGTATACAAACAATGAAATATAAACTAAAAGATAAAAATTAAATAGGGTAAATACATGTATATATATCTATATATACATGTAAATATTAACATCTAATAAATTAATTTGTGAAAATAAAAAATCATAATAAAATATAACACAAAATAAATTTTTTTTATATTTTAATCTAAAACTAATAAAATATTTTATTATTTTATATCTAATTAATAAGGGATTTAGTGCTCTGAATTTCCTGATTGGTCCACATGAACCAATCAGGAGGCTTCCTTAGTTTACCTCCACTATACCTACCCTGTCAGAGATTGTGACCTACCATCTTCTCTCTTTTCCCGAATGACCCATCACTCCCTTTGATCTAATCTTTCATGTAATACTCTCTCTGATGAACTCCAATCCATGCCTAAACCTTCTAACCCATGTACATAATCTAATCGATCCCAATCACCCGGTCAGTAATCCACCTTCACCATGTTTATAAAGAAAGCTGCTCCACCCCTTTTCAATTTTGATCCATCTCTCGCTACTGTAACCCCATCAGTACCCCTTTGTAGAGCCTCCGTGGTGACATCACGGTGCTCCAGATATTCTTAGCATGGATAAAACGACAGAGGTAGTGATCCAAGCAATTGAGCTTGTCCAACGATGCCATGTCTGCTCCTTGACTCAGGTCACATTGAGCAGCTAGGTATAGATCTTTTCATTGCATTTTATTCACGTCGTTTACTTTAGATTTTAGTTTGATTAATTAGCAGCTTGGTTAACTTAATTTTAAGATTAAAAATCACTGGAGCACTAGACTCCTGCCCAAAATTCATTGTGCACCCACTGTTTTGACCCACCATTTTCATTCCATTATTTTTCCCACTCGTTTCTCAATTGACTCCACTCATCCCCCTTTGATCCTGCATAGATTGAAGGCCGCCCGATCTTGCTCCATCGCCCTTCATCGGAGCTTGATCGCCCCACTCATCCATCGTGTTATTCAACTTCATTTAGGGTCAAGAAGGACACCCTCGTTGTCCCATAGCGTTTTGTGATGGTACCTGATGAATCTCCATTTCATCACTTTTATTCTTTCATTTTGTCTTTAAATCCCTAGCCAAATGCATGTATATATTGGTAATTTGTGAAAAATAACACTCAACAAACCACATACAATACTGGATAAATATTGTATAAAATACTATATTTAATAACAAAATAAAATAATAAAGGAAAGAAAAGAAAAATAATGAAGTGTCAAAGAAACTAAGTGACCATAGACCCCATGACCTAGTCATCAGCATGGCTTGTGCGATAAGGAATGAAGTAGGGGGAGATAGGGCAGAGAAACTGTACATAAAATATACAGAAACCCTAATTTTTAATTCATCAATAATTGAGTTTTGGGGCCTTTTTTTTCTTATTTTTATAACTCCAATCAATAAACCCTCAACATGAATATTATGCATAAAAATAAAAAAAAATACAAAATTGATTTCACTGATAAATAATGCATAGTGTGATCGGGATACACAAAATAAAACACCACAAAGGAAACTTTTGTAGACCTGTATCTTCTCCATACATATTCAAAATGTACCAAACTCACTTTCTTGTTCATAAAATAAAATTATATATTTAATTAAGGCGGTTTCATTCAATTTGGAGTTAAGATGCAAAAGTTTAATTTTGGGTCTTCATTGTGCAATATATCTCTATATAATATTCAATAGATTTATTCTCTACATTTTCACTTTCTTTTTATTTTTATGAAATTGCAAATATTATTTAAAATACATGTACATAATGAAATCGAATAAAACCTTCAAAAGTTAAATAAAATAAATAAAGCTATAGGACATATTGGTAAAGTATACCTATAATGAAGCTATAATATATATAATAAAATAAGTATGAAAATAAAACTATAAAATAATAATAATAATACTTAAATGTGTATTTAAATAATTTACAAATATAAAAAATACTTGTATATACTAATAAAATATAAAATACAAATAAAAAATAAATTATACAAAATACATGTATGTCTACATATATATACATGCAAGATGTTATAAATGACCTTGTAAAAGTAATTCAAAATCGCAAAAATACCACATAAACTTATAAACAATATTTATTTTTAACTAAAATTTAATTAATTCATTTGTTAATTTTTATTGATTTTACATGGATTTTTGGTCTTGGAATTTTCTAGATGGTCCACGTATTTAAACCAGCGACCGAGAAAAGTTGACCTTGGTCAAATGTACTTCCCTTGCTAGTCCCCTTGTTTGACCTCGATACCCCCTATTTTCTCCGATTTTTCAGGAAATATCCTTGTCTCGAGGAGCCTCGATTCCTTAGTCGACCATGCGCTCCTCACCTTCCGGCACCTCACCCACTCCATTTATCCACGCCTTCATCCATCACCAACCATCCCGTGACCAAACCCACCTACCACTCTATCTATAAAACAACCCCTTCCGCCATTTTTGGTTGTTCGATCACTCTTCAATGCTTCTTAGCCACTCAGATCTTTGGTGCAACTCCCTCCTGGTGAATGTAGGAGGTTCTGCTATTCCACAGTGATGAGGAGGCACAAAGGAGCTTGATCCTCCGATCATCGACGTCTTTGCTGGTGGTTCTGCCTTCTTGGTCCCCCAACCAAGTCGAGTCCATTTTATTGCTTTCCTAGGTAACATTTAATCACCTCTTTCATTTCCATGGTTTAATTTAATATTTTAGTTGTCAAATTTAGATTTAATTTAATATTTTAGTTGTCAAATTTAGATTTAATTTAAAAGCCCCTTTTGGCCTGGAGCTTGAGCAGGTCAAAATCACCTATTCTCTGACTGTTATCTGTCCTGATTTCTACCCTATTTTATCCTTCTACACCTTCTATACAATTATTCTCACAAAATCAAACCAGATCCGATCAGATTTGGTAAATCGAAGATCAAGTCCTCCACTCTTGTTTGAGCTTCGCCATCCCGCCCATTTCGTTGCTTTTCAACTTCAACGATTGACCAAGGATGAAGCCCTCGAGCCACTGAATTTTTGTTACAGGACCAGTGCCTTGAAGATCCCCATCAGTCAAATCAAGCTCTTGGAGTTGCTCCAGGTCATTGAAGAAGAGCTGAACCCCAGGTCCCATTCGAGGGGACCTGAACTCCATCGAGGACCACCTGCAGAAGTGGGGTGCCCACAATAAGTTGTTAAGCCTATCAGAATGGTGATAGGATGCTGGAGGCTAGAGAAAATGAAGATTGAAGGAGCCCTGCTTCTTGTTCTTTGTGAGCTCCTAGGAGCCGTTGGATGGAGCTTCAAGACCATATCTAATCGCCAGCGTTCAATCAGGAAAAACATTGCGCACCAATGGCCGTAGGTTCCTCCACGTGGCAACTGAAGAATGACCCGATTTGGGGCCATTGAAGGGGAAATTGCACTGACCCCCTCTACCTTTTTTGTAATTAATTATTACCCATGTAAATATTAAATTAAGAGTTAACTTGTGGAAAAATTACAAATGAACCCCTACTTGTATTGGAAATTACATTTTGGTCACATGGCAGGTCACCTCACGTGGTCCCCCACATGAGTAGTCAAGTTGCACTCGTAACACTCCATGTTTAAATATTTTAGTTTAGTTTAAAATTTTGTATTTTCAATTTAAAACTTTTGGTATTTTGCATGTAACCCATAACCTTTAATTCATATTACACAAACACCCCTGCCAGCTTGTATATTTTTATTTATGCTTTTTCATTTTCTATAATTAATTCCCATTCTCCAAAAATTATGCAAAACTAAGGGAAAGTGCTTGATTATATACTTCACGCTATGTTTTTTATTTAGCATATTTCTTGCATTTTCTATTTATTAAAAATCTAAAGTAGTTTTTTTATTCTCTGTTTAGCATAAAAAATATAAAATAATAAAATCTTCTTTAAAATCAAAATCATTAGTACTATTTTTTAATATATTTTGACAGTACATACCAAAATAAAAAATACAATAAGAAAACCAAAAATTGAAATCCCACTCGAACCCAAAAAAATTAGAAAAAAATCCCAAAAAACTTTAAAAAATAGTTTTCTATCCTATATATTACTACGTATTAAAAATAGTTTGAGAAATTTTGGAATTTTCTATATCTTTAAATATCAAAAAAATCATCCTATTTATGCGTTCCGTATTTTGGAGTATTGTGGTTTTTAAAAATGTATAAAAAAGTAGCAAAAATCACAAAAATAAGAGAATATAAAAAAAGACAAAACACTTTATTTTAGAATATTTATTTACATATAGATATATTTGTAAATTGAATATCTTAATATATATACTTATATAGTAATATATACTTATTATTATTATAAATACGTATAAATATACGTAATATCTTTAAAAAATAAAAGGACTGTTTTTATTTGTATTTACTGATTTTTACATATTTATTATATATTATATATATTACCTATAGTATACATGTTACATATATACTTATTATATACAAAGAAATTAAAAATAAAAAATATAAAAGAAAATTAAAAAATTATAAATTATAAAATAAAAAAATAAATAAAATCCATAAAATTAAATAATAAAACCCACAAAAACATTAAGTACATAGCATATATCCATACATATACATACTTTATTTAGTAATAAATAATGTATGCTAAACTTTTGCGTTCCCTCTGTTCGACTCCCTACACATACTTGACCACTATATACATTTATTTATAGGGTTAGAATAAATTTTAACTCCACATTCGTATTGCATTATTTGACAATTTTTTTATTGTGGGTTAATTATTGAAAACTCGTCAAGTGTCATGATTGGTCACCTCGACAATTGTGGACCCACCTTGTGAGGCCTCGCGATCGCTCCGTGTGCATATCTGGTCTTTTTCAAATGATGCTATTATCGGGAATCAATATATATATTGCATCATAGTTTGTAGATATTATTTATTTGTCTTTTATTTCTCTTTTATTTTTGATAAGTATTTATCTACTTTTGACCGTTCTTCTTTGATTGAATTTCTTACAAGGGACTGTGTGGCGATTGTGACTTCCTAGGAGGTTGGTGAACCCGAGCTGTGAGGAGATTGGCTTATTCTCCTGTTGAGCCAATTGGAGAGAGTAGGAAATAGAGATAGAGAAGAGAAGAAGAATATATTGTAGTGTAGATTTTGTTTTTATGAGAGAGAGTTTTATTTTTATTTTTGTAAACTAATTTATAATAACATAGGTACTCGTACTTTTGAACATTCACACTTTTCGAGGTCCATTGCCTGGGTGATTGTTCACTTGGGGCCTCTTCAATTTTATGCATGTTTTCCTACCTTCTTTTCTTTATTTCTCGTATTTTGAGTTTTCGCTTTTTATTTTTATTTTTTTGTGTGATTGAGACCTAACCTAAAACTTGCTTTCTTGGTATTCCAAGGTCCACAACCCTAATTATTTCATATACATATTGATTCTCTCACTTGGACCTAGATAAATTAATTGTTGATTACTTATACCTGGAACCGAGTGTCGAGAGAGACTCTATAGAACGCTAGCAAGATCTGTTCTAGCAGACCGAAGGGTATCCATGTATAGACATTTGGGTTCCAATTTTGATCAGTTAGCATCCGTTCTTCATGATTAATAGAAATTCATGTACTAGGGAAATTTCATTGGATTTGCATTTGCTTATAGCATAGGTTTCAATACTTGTTTATCATCCTGCATGAAGAGAGCTGCGAAGCAAGATAAGCATTTCTGACTGAGCATGCATCACTGATTTTTGTTTGCATTGCTTTTTCGATCTCTTCCTATAATTTTGATCACCTTAGGATATTATTTGAACTCAAACTTTGTTAAGCATGATGATAAAAAACAACAAAAAATTATGATAACCAAAACAAAAGTAGGGCTGTTAATTCAACTCGACCCTAAAATTAAATGTAACGGACAAATATTTGTTTTAGGAAGAGTAACACCCTTATTGGTCACAAGTACATTTTTGAATGAGAGAGTCACACACATATAAGGACTAGAGATCCCATCCCAGGAGTTGTGTCTTAAGCGCTTGGGTCGTCTCTTGGGCCCTGTTATTGCTGAAAGCACTTGCCTCTGACTATAGACGAAGTGTTCCCAATGTGCTAGTAGGTGTGCTATGCTGACTAGGACACAACCACTATAGGTAACTGCACATGTGAGTTTGTAAATATTTGCCTTCTCACCTATCTCTAAAATTGATAAGACAAAAGATTGAACTTTCACGGTAATCATTATGTTGAGTTGGTGAATTAAGGGGTTTTTGTTTGTCTTATTGGTGTTGTTTTGTGTGCATACTTGATCTTCTCTGCACAATCGCACCTTTTTCTTACATATATTGACTTGATTATCGTGATCTCTTTATCCCCGTCTTTTGTTTCGGAGATGACGAACATGAGCTATTTTATCCGGACTTCGCCGATCCTTCTTATTCTCTAGTCAGTCCATTTCTATTTTATCAACATGACTTCACTCTTAGCTATTCTTTTTTGTACATATCCACCTCATCCCACAATTTTAGGCGTTAGATTTTGATTATTATCCACCACCACCATCACATTGCCCACCATCTCACCCACCCAATACTGAGTTGTTGGAGTCACCTCTCATGGACATCACTCTTGAGTACATCACCCAGGTAGTGGAGCAAATGTAGAAGGAAAGATGACCTCACTAGTATAAATAAGAGCTACACTTCCACTTTACCTTATGGAATCATGGATTCACGAGAGGACACCCATGACAACTTGCAATTGCCTAAAATAAAAAATGAGAAAATATAAATGCAAAAAGATAATAATGGGAGACGCCTAGCAAGGTAGGTTTGTGATAAGAAGGCACCCATTCCACATCCTTCGCCCACACAACCCTTTACCACACTTCCCACTTCTTCTATCCTCAAGTATGAAACTGTACAAGCTGCTCTTAGTCACCCTTGTGTAGATGGTGATTCCGAACTCTTCCCTAGTATGGAGGAGATAGAAAATTTAAAAATGTTAACCAACTCTGAAGTGGTGGTGGATATTTAGGTTCTTATTGATGCCCCATTTAAAAAGGCAATGAACTAAATACCTGCACACACACCCAAGAAAAGAAAGAGACGATGTAGAGCTGAGCGACACCTTTTTACGATGGACACTGCCCACGCCATCACACACCGTCTTCTCTAAGAAAAGGGGACTCTAGTACACCCCTCATGAGACGTGACATTTTTGACCACTATTGTGATCACACTCTCCTTGACAGCGGTGCATCGATTAACATAATATCCTTCTCACTTGTACAATCACTCAATCTAGGACCTGTCAATAAAATCAATATGATATGTGAATTCACTGATGAATTAAGAAGGAGAGCGAAGAGTATTCTTGAAAATGTCATCATTCAGATCTTGGGCATGATCTTGACATTAGATTTTGTTGTATTGCCCATGGGATATCTCCACCTCTGTGTGGAGCGCACTCTGATCATCTTGTTATAACCCTTTCACTCCATTTGAAGCCATTATTGATTATGGATTCAGAGAAGTATGCTTTCGTTTTGACAATGAAAGTGTCATGATTGAGAAGACTGCCATACTCATTGCTATCGAGGGACCCACATCTGATGAGAGTCTACTTATGCCAGCCGAACCTAAGGACTATGACCTAATTGCTGATATCATAGAGGTTTGCTTTATCATGGATGACACTGAGACCCGAGAATTCCTCTTCAGGGAGGAAGATAAGAAAGCATAGATCTTGGAGTTCCCTCTTCCTGTGTATGGAGATATATTGATGAAATTCACAATATTTACACCGTAGACACCTTAATGCGGAGGGCAGATTTAGGAGAGAATTCCTAGGCTGGACTTGACCATACTGCATCCACTGATAAGTTTATGCCTTTTCATTTTGAGATTGCTGAGGATCTTTACCATGTCAATACCGATCATGTCGTTT
Organism: Ottelia alismoides; assembly: GCA_037367405.1. Taxonomy (NCBI): domain Eukaryota; kingdom Viridiplantae; phylum Streptophyta; class Magnoliopsida; order Alismatales; family Hydrocharitaceae; genus Ottelia; species Ottelia alismoides. Next base: position 854,985 of record JAZKJV010003471.1, read on the forward strand.
CAGCTGATGATCCATATATCGATTTGCACCTTATTAGATCCATTCCTCAACAGTCACTCAAGAAGGTACGATTTATACCTTCTTGATCTTCTATAGCCATCACCTTGTATATTCTATTTCGTTTCTTTCATTCAATCTATCATTTCCCTCATCCACCTCATCCCATATATTTGACTTTCTTAGGATGTACTTTATCCAAAGTATAGGGGAGGTGGACGATTTGAGTGTTCTTACTTTTTTCTATTTCATCACTCTTGTTGCCGCCTACACTTAAGGATCTCTTACCTTAATATAGAGGGAGTGTTGCATACATTCTCGCAACATATTTTTTTCTTATTTTTATCGATTGATTGGTCCCCTTACATGTCTCCTTTCTTGTGATATTCCTATCTATACTTAGGAATCTCTTACCTTAAGTATATGTGGATACATATCGAGTAAATGATATGTTCATTCCTACGCTCGACCCTCCCTGCATGTTGTATATAGTCTACTATACTTGGAATTAATTGATCCTAAGTATAGGGAGGATGGTTGACTTCTTGTTATTTCATTATTTTATCATTGTAGTACATGCTCTACACTCGATACAAGTTATGTCTTCTTTTTTTTTCTCTCCAATCTATGAGGACATAGCTCAAGCTAAGTATAAGTGGTCATATATACATTGTATATACTTTAGCCAAAACTCATACTTGCATAATTTTTATAATATGGATATGTTATAAAATTTAGCCACATATCAAAAATTCTTTATAAGTATAATTAACATGCCAAAAATATTTTGCAAAATGATTTTAAAAATGGTTAGAAAATGTCTTGAATTTTTTTTTGAGTCACCTGGAAAATATTTTATAAGATGTTTTCAAACATTTGTAAAAATATTTTTATTTGCAAATTTTTTTCTTATTTATTTGAATAAAATATTTTGAAAATCTACTTACAAACGGTTTAGAAAATGGTAGCAAAAGTACTTTGATAAAACTATACATACTATTTGAAAAATATTTGCAAAATGCTTTTAAAATTTTGTAAATATTTACAAGAATTATTTGGCATATTATTTTCAAAATAAAGTTTTCAAAATGTTTATTAAAATATTTTCGAATTTTGTTGAGAACCGTATTCATAATTAAAACAAATAAGAATTCTTTACAAACTCCACATATATAACACTTGTAAATAACCACTGACGTTTAACATGTAATTTTCTAGTGTAAGGTACATCCTAACTCCTACAAATATAGAAGCAGTTCCGTGTAAATATCTGCACATTTCTTTTATTAATACTTTTGATTTTAAAAATCCTAAAAATTGTAAAATCGAAAACCTATAAAAATTTGCAAAATGTAATAATCTGCATAAAAAAATGCAAATTTTTTTCACAAATTCCATAAACCTCCAAAATCTGAAAAGTATTCCATAAGAATATTTTTTGCATTATAGAATTTGCATTTTTTGGAATGATAATGCCAATTGAACTAGTCTAAATAAAATCAGGAGATTGGAGCTTGGTTGGACCCAAATACATTTAATCACAGGAATCTTATAGGAACTAAAATGGAGGCACTTCAGGTCTACTAGATTTAAATCTTTAAGACCACACAACTAGGTTCAATGTAATCTTGACGACCTAAGTAAAATATTTTAGAAAATACACATGAATCTTGCCGACAGTGACCTTCCTTGCATACCTACACCTTACACTTTGCTCAACTTATTGAAGTCTTAGAGGACTGGATTTGCCGGCATGAGACACAAGCGAATGGATACATATGAAGTCACAATTTTATGGCCATTGTGCCCCAAACCGATCCAGTAGCCATGAGGTCTTTTGACCGGGTGTCGTGGGTTGCAATAATGCTTGAAATGAGGGATAGTCTACTGGCCCAAGAAGAAAAAGTGCTTATGTAAATGCTAGTGTAAATAGTACTTAAGAAATGCAAAGTCAAGAACTCTAAAAAAACATAGACGAGTAAAAATCCAAAGAAAAATCAATTCTTTTCGAAGTATGTATATATGTGTTCAATAAGCAAGCTTGTGCTTCAAAGTCAAGGTATTAATGTGTTCCTACAGCTGGATGACTTGGCTACACTTATCAAGCATCCTAGGATAGGTACCTACACTGGCTATCATCAATTCTCATCTCTACCTCCTCTTATTGATCCAATTGTACTTGAACTTAGAAGAGGATACCCCATTTCTTTAGGAAAGAGTTGCTGGATTGGGAAATTAGGGTCACCATGTTGGAGAAGATTGTCGTTTACTACTTTACCCGAGAGGAGATACTTATAACTGACATTGTACAAGGTAGACTCATAGTCATAAGGTACTACGTATGACATCGACATGTTCGGACCTTGCTTTTAAGGAGACTTGAGCAGAGTTTTGCGGTTCTTAGATGTTATTGTGTTTCAATTCTACTTCACAGTAATGTTCGACCACACCTAAAAATCCAAAGGTCTGGCTGAGCTCTAAACTTTAATTTTATGAAGAAAAGTTTAAGAGTTAAAATCAATCCAATTTATTTCTTTTCTTTTATTTCTCTTCTTTTTTGCACTTATAGGAAAAAGTATTACTAGGGACAAGCAAAGGAAAGTGTGGTAGGGTGGGGGGAGGGGGTAATGCATCTCCATTTCATCACCTCTATTTTTTCATTTTGGACTTAAATCCATTGATAAATGCATGTATATATCATTAATATGTGAAAAATAACACTCAGTAAATCATATAAACTACTGTATAAATACTGGATTTATTTCAGAATAAAAGAATAAAGAAAGAAAAGAAAAAAGAATGATTTGTCAAAGACAATGTGTGACCCTACACCCTGAGACCAAGTCATTATGATGTCTTGGTCGACAAGGAATAAAGTAGGGGGAGATAAGGCAGAGAAACTGTATATAAAATACACAGAAATCCTAATATTTAATTCATAAATAATTATATTTTGGGACCTATTTTTATTTATTATTTTTATACCTCAAATCAATAAGCCCTCAACATGAATATTGTACATAAAAATACAAAGAAAAATAAAAAATTGATTTCATTGAAAAATAATGCATAGAGTATCTGGGACACAAAATAAAAAGCCACAAAGAAACTTCACAGGCCTGTAACTTTTCCGTATGGATTCATAATAAACCAAACTCATCTCTATTTTTTTATAAAAATTAGCTATTTAATACAGTAGTTTCATTTAATTTGGAGTTAAGATGCAAAAGTTAGGTTTTGGGACCTCATGGTGCATTATACATGTATATAATATTCAATATATTTGTTCTTTATATTTCCACTTTCTTTTATTTTTATAAAATTATAAATATTATTTGAAACACATGTACATAATGAAAATATAATAAACCAGGAGGAGGAGGATATGTATATTGTCCATAATATGCAATCTGCTATTAGTTTGGATGAGGAAAATACGTAGACTGTTTCGGTGGCTAGCTTTGTCTCCAGTTTTGGAATTGTGGTGGAGACTGATAGTGAGGTTGGAATTGGTAGTCTTGGTACTGTTGTCGTCTGCCTCCTTGCAACCGGTGGGCGGATCTCTGACCTTGTTGTGAACTCAACTGGCATTTCCCTGACAGACGGGGTTGGTTTCGCTCACTGTCGAACCATATGTCATTCACCTCTTGATTGATAGGTGGAGGTGGAGACTACTTCTTAGGAATGTAGTCTACTTCCTATTGATACAGAATTATCTATTGTGAATGTTGTTGGACCTGATCAAGGGTCTGTACATAGTAGACGTGCTGAACTGAGGATGATCCTCTGCTATTCTACTGGGTGGAAGAAGTTTTCTCCCTAGTAGAGGTATTGGCTGTTGCACTCGCACTGTGTGCTGCACGATCGTACTCACAAGAAGCTCCATGTGCTTTGTTATCCCATCCATCTTATCCAGGTTCTTCGCCCTCTATTCTATCACTTGAAGCTTCTCAAGCTCCTTGGATCGTTTCTCAATTATGTCCACTTTGGATAGGTGCAAGTTGGAGCTGTCCACCCTATCCACTTTGTGTGATGTCGTCATATTGACAGCCTTGTGGGGTATTGAAGAGGAGATGATGCGTGCTTCTAAAAATCACGCGAAGAAGAAAGAGATGCCAAGCTCTCCGCCATCTCCTCAAAAATTTGATAACGGACATCCTCGTCCTTGTTGAAATGGCTCCCCCACAAGCGGCATCTATCAGCTTCTGCTTCTATATGATTAAACCCCCGAGAAATTTTGCACAAGGCTTGTTTTTGGAATGAGACAGAGAGTGAGTGTGACTTCGGCTCCTCCGTTCGCTATCGCAGCGAGGTCTAGGGCAAGATGAAAGGTGAGATTATTATCGGTATGGAGCTCCAGTGGGTAGAGGCAATCACCATCAGGATCATTAGAGCTTTATTCCCAGATGCATTGATCATCAAATCACTTCAGGTGTGTCGAGGAACTTACAACTGAATTGTGAGGATTAGACTTCATCCGATCAAAGTCCTGCGCCCACAGTTGATCCTCACCACTTGAAGCATTTGGAGATAGATGACATCGAGTCATTGTGATGCATCTAAATAGACATCTAAATGATTGTAGATCAACATCACTTGAATCAACAGCTCGTGATGAAGGTAAACATCAATGGAGGGTTAACTCAAAGAGAATTACTGTAGAGAAGGTATCCGTCTGAAAGCCGACCGAGCTTAGACACACTTGAAAGCATAACACCATATTCAATCGATTAGAATCATAGACACCAAGCACCACCAACTGGAGACTTGAGATCGAGTCCGAGAATCACCGCCATCACTTGGAGCTGTAGAAAATTGGGGAAGAACAAGCCCTAGTTCCATATTGAAGTACGACCACCATCCGATTTGTACTGTAATCAACTACTAAATTCCATAGCAATGACCATAAGGTATAAAATGCAAGGCACGTTGTTGGATGATATTTTGTGACATTTATAGGTCAAGCTCCCGAACATTTCATATATTTCTAAAATGATCCCTTACAGGTCTAACCATGTAAGTACACATGTTTATCCAAGAGTTTTTGTGTAGTTTTACTTATTGATTTTTCTACTTTCTTACAGATACACAGGTATCCCTACAGATACGGTACTCGGATCACGTGTGGTTACACATGATCGTTGGGCTTTTTGTACGCCCTACCTCTCTCTTTCTGTTCCATAACTTTTATAGTTTTCGTATATTATCCTAATACCCTATTCTAGTATATTAAATAATATAACTATAAAATCTATATAAATTCAAATATACAAAGTAAAAATCAAACAAAAAATACTAAATTATACATATTAGTACACTCTATACAGTATTAAAAAGTTTTGAAAAATAAAAACATTAACTAATAAAAATAAAAACACTTCAAATTTTATAAAAATCACAAATAATTCATATAAAATCACAAAAATATGTATAATACCTTGTTTTAAAGATACTTAAATTCTTTATAGTATAAATATAAAATACAAAGGATATTTTGTTGTTTAATATTTTTAAAATACAAAATACTTTACTATTTTCATAAAAATTATAGTTTTCATTTTAGGATCCTTTTTGAAAATTAAAATGAATTCTAAAAAATACCTAAAATTACTAAATAATAAACAAATCAGAAAAAACATTAAAATATAAAATAAAATGAAAAAATATAAAACATGTATCTATACTTGTTTACATAAAATTCAAAACAATACTAAACATAAAAACAAACTAAAAATCATGAAAGCCTTAAAAATCCTAAAACCGTATGTTCTTAGCATAGTCTACTATTCCTAGCTTAGTTTCCACAGTTTTCCTCCCTGAGTCTGACACTCTCTTATTATCACTATACACATTACTTTATGAGTACAAATAATAAAATGCATAAAATTTGTGCTTAACTCGTCTAGTGGATTCACTATTTTTAGGAATTAGATCTGATTATTCATCCAATGGCGTCATTGTAGAGGACATGACAAGGGAGCTCTTTATGTTAGATACGAGATTTTAGAGCATACTTTTGATCATATTCTATTAGATAGAGGTACTTTGATCAACCTCCTTCCTTATGCAATAAGTTTGATTATGGACCTCCTTGATCAGGCAAGAAAACCTTGCAGTTTGCCGGAAGATAGATCAAGAGGCCGCAATAAGTGATTGAGAACATTATAGTCAATATTCAGGGTATGTTGTTCCCTATGAACTTTGTCGCATTAGACATGGAGGTCTTTGAATGTGTGTCTGGTGCCACGATCATATTACGAAGACCTTTTACTGGTGACAAGGGAGCTCGTATCTTATTCTAGTATTAGTAAGGTGTACTTTCGCATCGAGGGTGAGAGTATACGTATAGATACGATCCAAGACCTCAGAGCCATACATGTTTTACAACAAGCATTAAACAACGGGATGTACATTCACCAGGATTAAGATTTTGTAGCTATAGATAATGATGAAGTTTCGATTGATCTGAATACACGATCTTTCATCATACCTTCAAGGAAATGTGATTTTTAGTCATTTGATGATGAGAGATTGGATATCACAATCTTGGAGAAGAGTTTAGCATAGTTTTTATGAGTTTCCTCAACATCTGATTACCGTACAATTGATGAATCTCCATTTCATCACCTTTATTCTATCATTTTGACATTAAAAACCTTATCTAATGCATACAAAAAGCATTATTTTGTACAAATTAACATTCATTTATTATTCTATTTATTATATATAAAGTATTGATTTTAATACCAAAATTATAGAATAAGGAAAATAAAAGAAATGAAAAAGAATAAAATACCAAAGATATTTTATGATCCTAAATCCCGAGACTTAGGCATCTCGATGACAGGATCAACAAGGAATAAATAGGGGGAGGTAAGGGAAAAAATCCATTAAAATTCCATATTTTTATTCTTGAATAATCTATTTTTGGGATCTATTTTATTTTCTATTTCTTATACCTCAAATAAAGAAACTTTGTACATGAAAGTTGTAGATAATATATAGAAAAAATCAAATTGATTTTACACAACAATAATATATAGTGTACTTTTTATACTCTAAATAAAAAGCCAAAAATCCAAACTTCTCAGACCCATATCTCCTAAATAAAAACTCAAAATGTGTCAAAATTATTTTAATTGTATATAACTTTTAATAAGCTATTTAATGAAGAAGGTTTCCATTAATTTGGATTGAATGTGTGAAAGTTAGGTTTTGGACCCTATTGTACAATATATATGAATAAATTATTCAATTTATTTATTCTTTATTATTTATAAAATTTTATATTTTTATAATTTAGTAAATATTATTTATAATATATCTACATATTTAAATAGAATAAAACCATAAATAAACCATAAAAATAAAATAACTATATAACATCTATAGATGAAATGCTTATACTTATGCCTATATTATATAACCCTATTTATTTAAGTGTACATAATATATCAGAAAAATGCAATAAAAATATTATTATGTATATAAAAATAAGTTATAAATTTATTAATTAATAAAATAAAATAATAAAATTGAAAATACAAAAGGAAAATAAAATGTACAAAACATAGGTAAATACACCTATAAATAAAATCCTAAAAACTAACTTGTAATAAATAATCTCAAAAGAATAAATAAAAATATTATTAAAATACTACAAAAAATAATAAACAAATTTTATTATATAACTATAATTTAATAAAATGATTTATTATTTATTATATATTTTATAATTATTTTTGGGCAAGGTTTTTCCTTATCGGTCCACATGGACCAACTAGGACGAGTCTACAGTTGACCTCGGTCAACTATCCTTCCTCAGGGCTATGTCAGTCAGAGCTAGCTTTGACCCCATTTTCGCTCGTTTCTCCCATCGATGCAAGCATCGATTGGGAATGATGCTTCTGCAACTTTTCTTCCTCGTTCATCCCTCTTTCACGCATAGTCAATGGCTCGACCCTTTCATCATTGCCTTGCATTGATTTCCTCAATCTTCCAGCTACTCCAATGACCCGTACATAATCCTCCATTCGAGCTTCTTCCATTTTTTGAATCCCTTTTTGGGCCCATTTTGACTCTCTCTCGTGCTCTTTGGATTGAGGCTTGTGATAGGAGTCCTCTCCAGCAATTTGTGGCGAGGAAAGGTATGGTTAGAGGTAACTTCCACCATCTCCATCGCTCGCCGACATGAGGTTCTAAACTTGCAGCTCAGGTTGCTTGAGGTATGTTTTTTTAGCTTAGCCTTAGGTTTAATTATGTGCTTATAATTTGTTTATTTAATTACCACATTAACGTAAAATGTGTCTTTCGTAGTTCGATGGAGGAAAACCTTCCACCGTGCTCCACTTGTGTTTTGACTTCCCTAATGCCTTCACTCTCTTCCCCTTCCAATTCTCCACACCACGACCCATTTCATTCAACTTGCCTCATCCTGGATCAAGATCTCAGTGCTCCACCTCCTCCCTTTACTGGAGCATCCACCCCCTCGTATTTCACTCCATTTCCACCCTCGTCGAGGCAGTTTTCCCTCGATCCTACTTGCTTCATGTGCATGTCCCTTGAGTCCAAAGCCCATATGGGGTGATTATGCAGTTCGTTGGAGGCACCTGGAGCTCCCCAACTCCTTTTTGGGATCACTCCGATGATCCCAAGGGCGTTTTGAAGCTGCTAGCATTTAGTGGGACCCTACAACTCCATTTTCCAACCCTTGGAGCAAATTCAAGTGTTCAGAGTTGCACCGTAATGACGATTGAAGTTCTCCAGTGGCCGTGTTTTTCCTTATTCTTCCAGGAAGGTTCACAGCCGTTAGATTGAACTTCATTCCCAGACACTCTAGAAGCCGTCGGATCGACCTCACCTCCACCATCGATATCTCTTGGGAGATCTATTCCGGCCGCTGCATCCAAACCAATATCACATCATCCAAGGACGACGTGTGGCAAGTGAAAGCATCTGAAGCGTCCGATTGCGCATATTGTGGGGGTTATTACACCCCTATTCCCCCGTTTTTTATTTTGCTTTTAGTCATGTATATTGTATTTATAGTTTAAAAACTTTCTGTAAATTTGCAAGTAGACAACTGTAATGTTTGTTATTTGCACTTGGGACTTGTCCAGCTCACCTCATGTACCGTACCACGCGAGGTGTGCATTTTGTATGGATACCCTTGTGATTCATTGTATTTAAGTTTAGTCCAGAAGCTTTCATTGGTAGTTATAATATTTTCAGATATTTGCATATTCACCCCTTTACTTATTTTATTTGCATTTATGCCCCTACTATTTCCTTAATTTTTGTGAATGATTTCTATTTATTGAGAATATCAAATTTTCTCCAAAAATTCTCAACAAATAGGGTTAAGTTTATGATTGCATCTATATTCATGCTATATTTTTCGATTTACAATTTAGGACATTTTCCTATTTTATAAAAAAAGAGCACAAAAATACCTTATTTGATTTACAAAATACCAAAAAATATAAATATATTTTTTTAAAAAATTTTAAAAGAATATATATTTTGTTTATCTATATTTTACAACTTCAGAACCTCGAAAACCTAAAATTAGAAAAAGAAAACTCATAAAAATTTAAAAAATGTCCAAAATCCTTTATAAAAATATAAAAAAATCGCATAAATTCCAAAAATACAATTTTCTCTTCTGTAGTTTTTTTATTTTATATTATTAACTAAAAATAGTTTTGGAAAATTGTGACTATTTTTTTAATTTCCAAAACAATCTGGCTTACTTATTTAATCCCTGATTTGAGATATTTTTGACTTTAAAAATATGTAAAAAATAGAAAAATCCACCAAAATTACAAAAAAGTAAAAAATATTTAAAACCCAAATACTTTTTATTTCCTTTATTTTATTGGTTTTTATTAATATTTATAATTATATTAGCCTATATTGTATATATAGCCTTATATAAGTTTATATTATATATTTTAAAAAAGAAAAATTAAAAATAAGTAAATATAAAAATAATATATGTATATATAATTAAAAATAAATAAAAACACATAATTTAAAAAAAATCAAAAATTAAAATGCACATAAAAAACAAATATATAAGGACGCAAATGTTTGCGCATTAATTTGCCCAATCTACTGTTTGATCCGTGTGTTCGACACTCTACATACTTACAACTATACACAACCATTGTTGTGTTACAACAAATTTTAACTCCACATATTTTTCTTTACATTGCTTTATACATATTATGGGTTAATTGTTGAATTATCAAGGGTTCGTGAGACATTGCTTCGATGACTATTGATTTGACTTGTGGATTGACAAGAACTCCATTGAACTCTTGGTTTTCAACATCCTACAACCAACTTGGAGATCAAGATAATGCATTTATGTCAGTTGTCAGATAAGCAGTTTCGAATTCAATCAGATTTAGAGAAGGTTGAGCTTTCACACATCGACTTTGTAGCCTATACCCATGCCCTAAACTATTGGACTTATAAGCCCTTGGCGACCCATTAATCTAACAAAATTTATTGTTTTATCATGTCCATGTAAAATTAAATGAATAAATGTGAATATACTTTACTATTAAGGTTCCTTTGTATAATTACAACAATATACCATAGCCTTATCGAATATAATGTAAGTGGGTGGACACAACTGAATTCAAACATGTGATATTCAATAAAGATCTCCCGTTTCATAAAGTGATGGTGATGTTTCTCTAAAGACGGATTTTCAACCGACTTCTTGATGCATGCCCTTTAAATAGGAATGAAGATTCGAAAGTCTTGGAATAATCAAATCAAGGAGTTGACTTAATGAGGTCAAGACAAACTAAGACTTGAATCGTAACTGTCACGATCAGGTACACATCCATTAACCTGAGACAAATATGCATCTATATGCTTGAGTATGCACATTTGACAAACCAATATGTTGCTGATCTAGCCAAGGTCCATATACTGCGGCGTTGGTGTGCATATGAAGTCATATGATATGTATGATCTCTCAAAGGAATCATGCAGATTCATAGGTGATGAATCGGGAGACAGAGCTCACTCACGAGATATTTTGGGGAAAAAATGAATTACATGCATGACCATCTTGTTTATGAAATTAGACATAAATTCAAGATATTAATATATATATATTTGGAAAGTATATGATTAATATTGTCGCCTTATTATCAAATGAGAAATTTATTAATATATTCTGAAGAAAACAACCAAAGCAGGGTTTAAACTTCAGATTTATAAAAGTCTTCCAGTGTGAACGATGAATGAGTATTGGGAATACTCATGGTTACATCTGTTGTAATGGATCATCTACCATGCCACTTCCATTTTGAGGGAGTGATGAAGCATGATAAGTTTTAGTGCCTCTATTTGGATAGATGATTTACGATTTAATTAGAATAAATCACAATTCATTTGAATCCAATTTCTAGTTCCAATTTCAATTTCAATATCCAAATGTTAGAAATATAAATCGTCATGGAAATGGAATAGTTCATTTATAAGCTCAAATTGGTTGAACTTTCATTAGAAATGGTCAATGAAAATGGATTCAACTCACCAACACTTTCCCTAGTTCATGAAAAGTCAGATTTATTTTGTTGAGTTCACTGAGAGTGTAAAGTGTTACAGCTCAAGCTGAACTTCGTAGGTGACATATTTTTGCTAAAATGGTACAAATCTTGAAATTGAATTGATATCCATATTTCAAGTTATTATACAAGGATAGTGCGATCTCCTTGACATTATATCCAAGTATCTACATTTGTATTTCATGAGTCCTAATTGGATTAGAACTCTTACATATTGATGTTAATATTATTATAATAATAATTGTTATTATTGCATTATTTTTGTAATGAAAATATTTTAAATAATATTCACAAATATCTCATTAATTAATGTGAATAGTGATTCACAATAATTAACATTTATATGAATGTGATTGATATAGATAATTTTGTAAATATGATGTACATAATTGTTTCCAAGGCATGAGATTATGTGAATTTGATTCACATTAATTTTGTAGATATAAATTGGATTTACATTTAATTTTTCACTCATGAATATGATTCATAAGCTTTAAGGATAATTCTATAATTTTTCAATTATGAAAATAGGATTATCATGTCAATTAATTAAGGTATAAAAAGGTAACAACCTTAACCAAACATGGTAAATGTTGGATGTGCACCATGCTGTACATGGTTGGACCAACTTGTTGAGTTTTAATTGAATTAGGAGTCAAAAGTTGTTACTTATTTTATTGTTAATTAACTAATATTAATTAGAGATAATAAGGAGATAATCCTTATTGAATTAGGACTTACTCTAAGCCATTGATAAATAACCCAATGAACTGCAACACACATGTTGGGCGTGTGATGTATGTATAAAAGGAGAGCAAGTCTCACTATTTTGCAACACTGTTTAGAAAGCAATAGTTCCTTAGAATTTCATGATCCTTGAGATATATAAGAGTCTTGAGAGTCTCCATCTTTCACATGCTTCTTCTGGTTTCCACGATCGATGTTTGGGTTTGTGGGAAACAATGCGATTTATCTCCACGTCCACATGAGAGATATCTACGGATCGGACTTTATTCGGGACGTTTCTTTAGTAGAGACTCATGCTTCAAAGGTAACATAGATCTGTATCTTATATTCATTGTGAATATCAAATTACTTTGGAAATTGTTTTCTAAAATTTATAATTACTCAATACATAAATTGTTGTGCTGCATTTTGTAATTCATAATATGAACTCACATTGTTTTGGCAAAAATATTGATAATTATTCAGTGTTTATGTGATGCATAGCAAATAAAAATTTATTTACTTCATTCACTAACCAAACCTACTCTGCTTATTCCTAGTCCTCCAAAGCTCAAGTCGTTACCTCAAAGTATGAAGTACCAATTCCTTGCAGGAAAGCCCGAGATGTTTCTGGTCATTATCATGTCTGATTTGACCGACAAACAAGAGTATCATCTTATGGAGATTCTTGAGTGGAATTGCAATGTAATTGGGTGGTCAGTAGCAGATTTCCATGGGATTAGTTCGGCCCTGTGCTCGTATCACATTTTTATGAGGGATGATGCCAAACCATCTCTTGAGCTTCAAAGCAGGCTGTACCCAAATTTTTAATAGGTGGTTATGAAGAAAATATCCAAGTGGTGTCTGACAAATGGGATTCGACAATCATTGTATCGACCACTCTCACAGCGCGCAACATTTGAACCGGATCTTCCCAATAATATATGCAATGCAAATATGTGTGGAGTAAAAGTTTATTTTATTTAACTCTACAAAATGCATATAATGGATAAGTAGTAGAGTGTCGAACTCTAGGAAGCAAAATGATAGGTAGGCTATATATTAATAATTAATAATAATTATTATTATACATTAATGATATTGATTTTATGAATTATTAATTATTTTATATCCTAGTTTTTTAAATTTGATTTTCTTTTTAATTTTGCAAAATTTTATTTCTTTTTTATTTTCAAAATAAAAGGTATAATGATATACAATAATAGTATTAATATAAAAAATATGAGTATATAATGTATATAGTATATATGGTTCTATAATTATAAATATATATGAATACACTTAAAATATAGAAAATAAAATGTTTTTGTGTTTTTTAATATTTTTGGTAATTATTATGGAATTTTCATTAATTTTTATGCATTTTAAAAAGTATTAAACTGTACAGAACAATGCATAGATACTTGCAATCACCTCACTCCCATGGTATGCTAACATTTTGAACTTTCTTATTGCCAAGAAAATCTCAAAAGGTTGGTTCAGGCATATCTTGAGAATTTCCTTGTGAAGGCCAAGTCTTACCATCATGTGAATCTAGTCCTTTACCATGAAGGAGCTGATAGTGTCTAGCATCCGTTTATTACTCATGTACTTTCATAAGTTAGAAGATGGAGGGCACGATTCTTGGAAGAGGACAACACATATGGTGATTCAATCTGGTACTTGGTGGCTTACTATCATTGTTGATGCAATGTATTAACTATCAGAGAATGAGCACTTATGTACATAGAGATATGGTGCTGATACAACCGATTCACTTCTATGCGATTTTTTTATGCATGTGCATTGATTTTATGCTCCCGTTTCTTAAGAGTAGGCATTTGAATACATTTTACTTGGTGTTGATTATGCGAGTCATTGGATATTCTTAATGGAGCTGTCGATGCAAACATAGTTTGTAAGTTCCTAAGGAAGCATATAATTTTGTAGCTTAGGGTTCCTCGAGTTCTTATCTTGAATGGGGTAACCACTTCCTCAACGATAATATGAGAGCACTTGCTAGAGAGTTAGGTATAGACCATCGAATTTCTACTCTCTACCACCCTCAGACGAATGGTCTAGCTGATGTTTCGATTAGGGAGATTAAGACGATCTTGTAAAATGTTGTCTTCCCATATCAAAAGGATTAGTCACATCTTGTGGACTCAGTTCTTTGGACCTATATGACTTCCTGCAAGACTCCATTGGGTACTTCTCCCTTTCCCTCATTTATGACAAGACATGCTACTTGCTTATTGAGATAAAACACCATTCTTTATAGGTAGTGAAAGAGGAACTTCTAGATCTAGAGAGTGCAGGAGTATAAAGACATGCATAGTTACTAGCCCTGGAGGAGTTATGAGAAGTAGCCTTTTCGAGTAGCTTACATTATAAGCAGCAGATGAAAGTATGGCATGGTGCACACATTATCCATAAGCAGTTTGATCCTGATCAGAAGGTTTGTCTATTCAATGCAAGACTTAAGTTATTTCTAGGGAAACTTCAGAGTAAGTGGAAAGGTCGGTACTAGGTTCGGAAGGTGTACTGCAACGGTAACATTGACATTTCTGAGTGGTTTCAAGTCAACAATCAACGTTTGAAGTTCTTTCTTGATCATGAGTCGCTGACTGTTGAGGTTGACCCCGTTCATTTTGTATGGGATGTGATACTTGTTTCTCAGATTCTGTATCTCTTACTTGATTTCACTCTAATTTCTTCATTCTTTTCACCTTGTACATTCGTGTTTTCTGTTTCATTCATTCACTCTTTCATTATGATTTTACACCCTAGTTTTTGCTCAGGATTTTTGTTATACTTAGAATGTACTTTATCCTATGTATAGAGGGTGTATACATTGTGTTGTTCATATTCTTTTTGTTCTATTATTCCACTTATTTCTTATACTTAGAATGAGCTTACCCTAAATATAGGGGGATAATACCACATATTTCAACTTTGATCATTTTTGTTTAGTTTCTTCCATTCTCTCGCTTGTCCCTTAATTGTTGATGTTCTTCCCTATACTTAGGGATCCTTTACCCTAAGGGTCCGTTTGGTTACCGGGTTACCCTGGGGCAACTCGGTTTAGTCTCCTACATTCCTCAATTGGAATTCCATCAAATTAACATGATATCACATCACATCTTTATTCAAACTCTCTCCACCCCTCATAATTATCCAAACAGTTACTATTCACAAGAGGTTACCCAACCCACCCCATCCTAGTAACCAAAGAAAACGTAAGTTTAGGGAGGAAAAGCTAAGTCATTGAGTGTGTACATTCTCTCGGCCTCGATCATCCTCATTTTGAAGTCTTCTATACTTAGGATTAGTTGATCCTAAGTATGGGGAGATGACTGACTTTTATTCATTTTATTCTTTGATTAAGACATTGTAGCATAATATTCTTTTCATCATTCTATACTTAGATTGAGTTATGTCTTCCATTATCCCTTTTTGGTCATTGTGATGATATAGTTCACGCTAAGTATATTGGGATGCCATATATATTCTATATATACTTTAAAGGCCACAACTCGTACCTTATTGTATTTTTAAAATATGGCTCTAAAATTATGAGTCAATATTTTCCTTTTGGATTTTTAAAATCCATAAGAAAATTATAAATTTGAGTTATAAAAAGAGATTTAAAAAGATATATATATATAATATTTTGTAAACATAATTGAATATACAAGTCGTAATTGTTTCAAATTTGTGAATAAAATTATTTTTGTTAATATTGTATAAAACACGTATAAAGTTTTGATATACTTATGTATAAAATTCTTCTTAAATATGTATAAAATCCTTTCCAATTCTTGTAATTGATTAAATTCACCAACTCTTTGAAAAAATCTAAATAAATTTAAAAAGATTTAAAACTCATTTAAAATTACAAAATTCTTTAAAATTACTTTAAATTAAATAGAAAAACTCACTTCACTATTTTTTTTTGCATTCATTAGCATTTTTTAAAACAAGATTGATTCTTGAACCAATGGGATCCAAGTCTGAAGGATGAAGCTTAGTTTAAACATTAATTCACTTAATTCTAAAGGATCTATATTAGGAACTAGGATATATATCCCTAGTAATATTTCTAATCCTATGTATAATTCAATCAGAAATATAACTAGGCATTTCAATAACACACAAAAACACACAGAGAGAGCGAGGAAATGGAGATAGTTGTAATTGTAATTCATCTTTGTTATTTTTCTTCTTCTTTTTTTATGGGAGGTCATCAATCACCATCATTTTATGCATCTTCTTTTCCACATGCTTTGTTGTACTTGATTGATAATCTGATTTGTACCCTATAATTATATTCATTTTTCCCTTTCTTTTTTGTCTTTCCTTATAATAATCATGAAATAAATCACATTGAAATAAAAATATACATAAAAATAAAATTATATTCGAAATTAATATTTCAAGTCACATTTTGGATCCGGATTCCATTTCAATTACCTTATTAGTAAGATCACCTCTATCTTATGATCCGTACACAAATCTTCCACAAGAAACATATTTGCATTTCAAAATTCAAAAAAGTACATGATGCTTATCTTAACATTTAATTTTAAAAAAATGAAACACAACCTCTATGATAATTTTATGTATCATGTCCTTTTATGACTTTTCACTACAATAGAAATGGGTTATTGTGACAGTATTTAGGTGACATATTCGAATGCGATGGATAGTGGTCTTCTAACTCAGTCGCCTAAATTCCTCGTAGACCCAATTTGAATCGAATCTTTAATACTCTCTCTTTGTTGCCCTCCCCTCTCCAATATCCTCGATTGGGGATTCCTTTCCCTCTGCTCCATCTCGACCAATAATCCTTAGCAGTGGTTTCCCTCTATCGCCATACCTCCATCGATCCTCATAGGCAGAGTATATATTACCCTCTTCCTCACAATAGTTGTCATTTCAAACATTCTGCATCACTTCTAAAGCGGTCAATGGTGATTTGGGATTTGAGAGGGAGGTGAAGAACTATTACCTCATGTGATTGGATGGAGAACGTGCCATCCCCTATTCATCTTCCTTTATGGATTCAGTCATTTTACATCCGCATGTCTGAATTTTGTTCTCATTTGTTTTACCCTAGATATTCTGATTTCTTAGTTTTATTTGTTATTGGTGTAGGTTATTTGACCCAAATCTCTAATGCCATTACTTTACTTTGTTTACTATGATGCATACGGATTTGATGGTGATATGCCTATGATATTTTTGATATAAATTTATAAAATTTTATGTATATAAATAAATACATATATTTATGTTATCGACATATCATACCAGTATATTAAATATATAGACATATTTAATTATGTATATCTTTTTGTTATTATAATTTTATTTTGATTTTATAGAAATAATACAAATAAATTAAAAACACTAAAAATACAAGTAGAAGTAAAATACAAAGAATGAAATAAATAATAGGTAATATACAATTGTACATATATCGATAAAACACCAAAAATCAACTTTAACAATTTAGTTCTAATTTAAATGAAAACAATCTCACTTTAAAGACGATTTTATCATGAGAATAAATAAAAGTGAATTTGCTCATTTTAAGTTCATATGGAGAACTTATGATGTTTTGAAGATGACCTTTATGTTTTTTTTCTTGTTGTACCATGTTTTTTTAATAAAAAAGAGGGTGAAATCCCGATTTGGGACTCACCGCAAAAAGTATTTATATTAAAAGAGTACTAGATAGGTACATTACCTTGTGGACCAGAAACGATACAGGGAAAGACCATAAGCTAATACATTTTCCGAATAGAACCTTTGATTTTTAAAAATTAGATCATTTCTTCCTTCCCAGATGGCCCAAAGAGCAGTAAAAGGCAACGTACAGTCGTCTGTCGAATTTCTCCCCACCATCCTTATCGAACTCCAGAAATCATCTACTCCACTGTGTCGGACCCATGAGACCCCCAACTCCTTCCAAACCTGATCTGAAAAAAGGACAGGCAAAGAACAAATGTTCTGTATCCTCTGATTGTGCACCACATCTGTCACAGTGGGTATCCGTAACGCCAAACATCCTGCTCCTTCTTGCTTTGTCACACAGTCTACCCCTTCTGAGACACCACAGAAATACTTTCACTCTGCTTGGAATCTTGCTAGCCCAAATTATCTTCATATCTTGCTGCATGTTTGGATCCAAAGCGTTGGTGCTCCCTCTGAACATTCTATATGCCTTCTTCACTGAGAATCTTTCTCCCTCCCAAATAAAATGGTCCCTGCCCTGAGTAATACTCTCTGGAGAGGGCAGCTCCGACAGTAGCCTACCCAAGTCTTCCAACCTTCGGTCTGAAAGCTCAGACAAGAATTGCAAGGTCCATGATCCAGATCCACCAATATCTGCCACAGAACTCTCCCTGTTTGCTGCCAGAGCAAATAATCTTGGGTACCTATTGCAGAGAATACCCTCTCCGGTCCAGTTGTCTTGCCAAAATCTGAAGTCGACCCCTGCACCCACCTTCGGTATCAATCTCATCCTTAGCTGCGGTAAAATTTCACGAACACCACTCCACAGAGAGGACTCGAAACACACTCTGCCCGCCTCTAGGGATCCTTTGACACCATACATGGTACGTAAGAGGCTGATCGCCAATCTATCAGTGCTTCCCCAAATCTGCACGACCCACTTAGCTAGCAACGCTTTATTCATACAACTTACATCCCTAATACCCAGACCTCCTTCGCTTTTACATCTCGTGAGCTCATCCCAATTTACGAGATGTATTCCAGATCTCTGTTGCCTTCCGTCTGACCAAAAAAATCGCCTCATCATTACCTCAATCTTCTTCCTGACTCCCGCCGGCATTATCCTTGTTGAGAAGAAGAAGATAGGAATTACAGATAACACATGTTTTAAAGAATCAATTTCCCACCCTTAGATAGGGTAACTGCCTTCCATCCCTCCAGTCTCTGCTCGAATCTCCTGAGAACCATGTCCCAATCCGCCTTTCTCAACCTTCCCGCTACTAAAGGAAGCCCTAAGTGAGAAATAGGTAGCTCACCCAAAGGGCAACCTAAGATCGTAGCCTTTTCTCTACTCTCCTCCTCGCCCATCCCAAACTGAAACTGAACCACCATTGACTTACTTCTATTGAGCTTGAGACCAGAAATTCTGCTGAACATATCCACCAACTGCCTCGATCGTCTGTGGATCTCATCCGTGCCCTCTAGAAAAATCACCGTGTCATCTGCATACTGCAACAGGGGAATAGAGATGGAACCCAAACGGAACCCCTCACACCAACCTTCATCGACAACTCTCCTGAACATTACTGCTAAAGCATCAGCCACTAGAACAAAAAGCCGACAACCCTGTCTCACCCCCCTCTGCGGTTGGAAAAAGCCCCCTTCTGGCCTTCCATTTATCAAAACCGTATAGGACGAGGTTGTAACACACCTCTTCATCCAAGCAATCCAGAGGTCCGTAAAGCGCGCTTCCGAAGAGAAGTCCACAAGAATCTCCAGTCCACGCAGTCATAAGCTTTTTTAAAGTCGATCTTCCAAATCATTCCCTTCTTGTTTTCTCTTCTCCAATGGTGACAAATCTCAGAAGCTACAACTAGCCCATCTGCCATCTGTCGCCTCGGAATAAACGCAGTCTGATTCTCTACAATAACTTCATCCAGCACCCGCCTCAACCTATTTGCCAGCACTTTGACCACTATCAAATAGATTGCATTTGATAAAGCAATTGGCCTGTAATCTTCCACTCGTACTGGGTGTTCTTTCTTTGGAAGGAGAAAGAGAAGCACTCGATTAACCTTCTCTAAGCCCCGGTTACCATCTCTGAAATCATTGATAACTGCAAGTACATCTTCCCTCAACAAGTCCCAAAACTCCCTATAGAATAAAATTGGGAAACCATCCAGTCCAGGTGCACCATCTGCATTCAAACCCCATACCGCTCTTTTGACCTCTTCTTCATCAAAAGGGGCCTCAAGCCCTAGTGCTTTCTCCTCTGACAAGGACCCCACCTCTGTTCCACGCCACCCCCATCCATCACCCTCCCCTCTCCTCGATAAGCCCACAAAATGCTCTCTGAGAGTTCGTCCAAGCTGAATCTCCCCCTCCACCCTTCCCCCCCACCTCAAGACAATGCATAAAATTTCTTCTTCTTCTCCCAGAAGCCATCGAATGAAAAAACCTCGTGTTCGCGACCCCTTCCAGCAACCACTTCTGTCTAGATCTCTGCCTCCATTCCACTTCCTCTTTCCTATCCTCAAGAAGCAACTCCTCTAACAATCTGGCCCGTTCCAACACCTCATCCGGCCAACTCCTCTAACATTCTGTACCATGTTATATATAAAAGATATACTTTAAAAGATATTTTTATCATTTTAGATTTATTTGCACATATTTCAGAAGAAAATAAATTAATTTAAAGTAATCTGAATGTCAAATAAAATAGTAGAAGACATATACAAGTTGAATAAGGTACATACATGCAATTATTGATCTATATTTTATGAATTTTTATAGATTAATGACTGTACCTCCCCCTATTTTATTCTGTCTTCATCCAGTTAAATACTAACTAGGTCTTGGGGTTTAGGACCAGTACATATAAACATCCTTTTTTATTTTTTATTATTTTTTTTAAATTTTGGCTACATAATTAACAATGTGGTTAGATTGTGAAAAGATGAAAATTAGTGAATATTTACATGTATTTTGTAAAAGATTCTAGCCACAATAATAAAATAAATGTGATGAATCATAGATTCATCATTCTCCAGCACAAGCGGATCCCAAAAACAAACACATTCAATTACCCAAATAAAAATCCATATCGGTAAGGGTATGGTGTGAAGTTGGGGTGGAGGGTGGGGGTGTTGCATAGCTCACTGTTTACTCATAAAATTTTTACCCTACGGTGAAGACCGACATCCTTTATTCTTTCAAAAAGTTTCTTCTGACGAAGCTGTTTCCATGATGGCTTCCAGATGGGTAAATTTAGCCCTTATACTACATTTGTTTTTGGAAAAGTTCTATTACTTCAGGTAATTATAATGTTTTAGAGAGGTCACGAGACACTTCCATCGAAGACCAGTAAGATTATGCTTACAATAACATCCCCATCAAAACATCCGTACACAACTCAAGCAGACCCATGATGTACTGCGATATTAGTCTCACTTGTGACTGGACCATATGTTTTTAAAAAGAATTATGTCGTTAACAGGTGAGGAGCTTTTGGAAGGAAGTGCAAGCAGATGATGATCCTAATTAAGGACGAGGAAAGCTGAAAAGGCAGATGGGCAGACATAAGTGCACGCTCTGCCGGGTCGCCGGCGACAGAAACCGCATGATATCATATGGAGGCATGAGAGGTTGCTGCTGCTGCTGCTGCTAATGCTCTCCCTGATTCCAAGAATACTTGTTTCGGGTATTATATACAACAGCCACGCTCACAGGTCCACGAATCCAGAGGAGCCCTAGATGCCGTGATTAATTAAGGATGTTTAGGTGATGGGTTACCTCGATTCATTAAATGTTTGTCTGTCTCTCTGTTGGGTATTACAATGCATTACTTTTGCTTATATTATTATTTAACTTGAACTAGCATGCAACGCTGGGGCTTTCTAGCTACTATTTAAAAAAGCGTGGGAGATCAGTTCCCATGCTTCGTGTCCTGCAACGTTTACAAGTGGAACCAGTCATTCAATCTTAAAAGTAATATAAGTAGCCTTTTAGGGCCGAATGGACGTTGCAATTAGGTTTCATAGGTGTTGATATCGAGATGATTTTAATATTTAGTATATACATAATGAAATTGCTTAAACTTATCGAGGTGTTTAAAATTGTACTACAGCTACCTGATCATTTTAAGTAAAACGAGTCACGATTGTTAAATAATATTAGCTGTAGTATTTTTATGTCAAGTAAAAATAGTAATGATTATTATATAATATTAGCTATCTTGCTAGGAGGTACATACGCCAAAATAACCATATGAAAGAAAGTAAAATGAGAAGTCAAATTATTTAAAATTTAGTTCGTTACTTATAAAATCGCTGCAAAAGAAAAGATACCAAGAAGAATAACATGTAAAGCTATCTCCCTTCGCATGCTCTCTGCGTGCATTATGTAGGAGGCAATTACTCCACCTCTCTATTTATAAGCCTAGATAGGAGGCTGATACTATATTATAAAGAATTTACGTTGTTAAGAACAAATCCGATAACAACCCATATCAGAATCGATGCAAAGAGCAAATACACAATGCGAGATGCAATCGTGGTATGACAATGTGTCAATGTTGCATACGCCGAGCTGTCTTCTTTCTGTTTCACCAAAGCATTCTTAAAATACAATGAGCCGTTGCCTTCAAGGACACCTTTAACCACAATTTTAGGGTTATGTTTACACCGAGGGCCACATCAAATTACCTATGCACTTCATAATAGAAAATCTAACAAATCTTGCACTTGAATGTTAATTTGTAGTAGAGGCTGCAAATGGAATATATGCATTGATTGTCATCAATAGTGCATATGTAAGCCTTCTTTGTCATTTATGCTCGAAGATTAACAAATGCATAACATGCATTCATCCTTTCCATCTTCGCAAGTTTGGTGGACATATCAACACGATTTTTCAATGAATGCATTTTTTAAAGTTGAATCACCTATCTTTTAACCATGTTCGTATGAAATGGTACTTCATATCAATGTGCTTTGTCCTCAAATGAAAGATAAATTGTTTGAAAGATGAAATGCATTCTGATTACCTCTAATTAGTTGACAACCTTCAATCCCTTCATTCATTTTTTTTATCAAATCCTTCAATGACATTTCTTCCTTGCATGATTTAGTAGTTGTTACACATCATGCCTCTATGATGAGATATTAATTATATCCTGCAATCTAGAGATCCAATTGATGGCTCCGGCCAAGATAAAAATAGATCTTGTTGTGCTTTTCTTACCATCAATATTTCTTATAAAAACCGATTTCACAAAACCTCAAAAACATATGTTAGGGTTTCCATAACACAATGTCATATTAGAAATACCTCATAGATATCATAATATCTACATCATTGCTTCCTAGTATTAATGGCAGAGGTCTACCACAAATCTACTCACAGCTCCCATTACATGGGAGATGTATGGTATAGTGCAAATCATTTCATACATCAATAAATCAATAATAGATTGGCAGGATACTTTGGATATGCAATCATGATCCTTCTTTGTAGCAATTTTTTGCCCTAAAGTTTGAAGTGAATCTTTACATGTGTGTGGAGGCCTCCATATTTTTCAGAAGTAATCTTTCAAGTATCTTAACTCAGCCATGGCCTGTCCCAAACGCGGGTAAATGAGGAGGGTTGCGCGCTAAGTAGCCGACAGCCAACGCAGGAGAGATAATTTGTAAATAGTGTTCTTAATTTCTTCTAAGAACACTATTTATGAATTTATCTCGAAACCGTTCGGATCTTTTAAACATGGATTTAAGCAAACATACAGATTTCGTTGGGGCGTTCCCTACTTGCGACGCGTTGCATCGCCCGAATGCTATGAAGAATTGGCAAGGGACGCTACATCGCAGCCTGGATGTAGTTCAAATTTACAAGGGTTCTCGCATGAGGAACACATGCGGGTAAATAAGCTAGTTCCGCTGCATCACCGCCCGGATGCAGTCCAAAATTTGCAAGGGTTCTCGCATAATGGACGCATGTGAGTAAAGAAGTTAGTCCAAAAGACATTGCAAAGGAAGTTACAGATTAGTAGTTGGAATATCGGTACTTTAGCTGGAAAATTGATGGAGATAGTGGATACAATGGAAAGAAGGAAGATTCATATATTATGTCTTCAATAGACTAAATGGGTTGGAGAGAAAGCAAGGGAGATCGAGAAGACATGCTTTAAACTTTGGTATTCAGGTAAAGATAAGGGCAGGAACAGTGTTGGAGTGGTTGTTCATAAAGATTTGAAGGATTGTGTGGTTGAGGTGCAAAGATTTGGGGATCGGATTATTTTGCTAAAGTTGGTGCTTGAAGAAGAAATTCTGAATATCATCTCAGTTTATGCACCACAAATTGGTTTAGATGAAAGGACTAAACAAGCTTTTTAGGAGGATATAGATAAGATTTTACAAGGAATCCCACAAAGAGAGATGGTTTGCATAGGTGGAGATCTTAATGGACATGTGGGAAAAGATGTTTCAGGGTATGCAAGTATGCATGGAGGACATGGTTTTGGGGATAAAAACGAAGAGGGAAAAGTCATTCTAGTTTTTGTAACTGCATATGATCTTTTCATAGCAAACACTCTTTTCAAGAAGAGGAAGGAGCATTTAATTACTTATAAGAGTGGCTCAACTAGAACACATATCGATTACTTTGCATTGAGGAGAAGAGATCGGTTATGTTGCAAAGATTGCAAAGTAATCCCTGGAGAGAGTTTGACAACCCAACATCGCTTGTTAGTCTTGGATTTACAAATAAAAAGGCTGGTAAAGAAAAGGAAGGTTCCTAAGATCACTAGAACTAGGTGGTGGAATCTTCCGCTGAAGCAATCAAGCTTCAGGGAGAAGGTTTTAGAAGACTTATCTTTGGATTATAGCGGTAGTGCAAACGAGTTGTGGGAGGCAGTAGCATCTTGTATCTGAAAGGTAGCCAAAGAGATGCTAGGCGAGTCAAAAGGAGGAGCTCCGGGTCAAAAGGAGGCTTGGTGGTGGAGTGAAGGGGTGCAAGAGAAGCTAAAAATTAAAAGAGCTTGCTTTAAAGCTATGTCTAAGGATAGAACAGAGGAAACTGTCACAGACTATAAAATAGCGAAGAAGGAAGCAAAGAAGGCTGTAAGCGAAGCAAAGTCAAAAGCTCATGAGGTTTTGTATAAAAATCTCAACTCTAAGGAGGGCCAGAAGGATATATTCAGGTTAGCCAAAGCAAGATAAAGAAAGACCAAAGACCTTTCTCAAGTGAGATGCATTAAGGACGAGGAAGGTCACATGCTTGTTACTCAGAAGGATATAGAGACTAGATGGGAGCAATACTTCCATAAACTTTTCATTGGAGAAGGAAATAGAGAGACCACTTTGGGTGATCTAGCTAGTAGTGAAAGTTACTTGAATCGTGCATGCTATAGACGAATACAAAGAAAAGAAGTAGAGGAGGCTTTGAAGGTTATGAGACCTGGGAAAGGCGTTGGACCGGATGACATCCCTGTAGAAGTATGGAAAGTTTTAGGTGAGCGTGGTTTGACTTGGCTTACGAATCTATTCAATGTTATTTGACGAAGCAAAAATGACTGAAGATTGGAGGATGAGTATCGTGGTGCCTCTTTATAAGAACAAAGGAGACATTCAAAGTTGTTCAAATTACAGAGGTATCAAGCTGATGAGTCCCACTATGAAAATTTGGGAACGTGTGATCGAAAGGAGGTTGAGACAAGTTTCTCAAATAAAAGAAAACCAATTCGGATTCATGACAGGTCGCTCAACTATTGAAGCCATCCATTTGCTGAGGAGAACAATGGAGATTTATAGAGCTAAAAAGAAGAATCTCCATATGATCTTTATTGATTTGGAGAAGGCTTATGATTCCGTCCCATGAGAGATACTGTGAAGAGTTTTTGAGAAGAGACAAGTACCTGTCCTATACATTAATCTCATAAAGGATATGCATGATAGGGCTTTATCTTGTGTAAGGACCCCGGCGGAGAAGACTGACTATTTTGATATCAACGTTGGTTTACATCAAGGTTCATCTTTGAGTCCATTTCTTTTTACTTTGATTATGGACGAGTTGATGATGAATACCCATTCATCACTCTTTATTCTTATATTTTAGCTACAAAAACCTTTGCAAATACATGTAGATATTTGTAAATAGAAATAATTACCAAAATCATGCATTTTGTAAAAAGTAATAATTAACATGTTTTTGTGCACAAATATAAGAATAAAGAGACAAAAGAAAAAGAGAGAAAATATTTGGAATAAATATTGAGCGACCTAATCCCCAAGGGAGGGCCCAGCCTGGGCCTGACCGCATAAAAGCCAAAGTAGAGGGAGATAAGGGATCATTTTGTAAATATTTATGTAAATAAAATAAAAATATTTTCCTCACAAAAAGAAACTCAAAAAGAAGTTAAAAAAAGCAGAAAAGATCAAAAATACCCTTCCTTCACCATGTACATGAACCACACCTAGGTATTTATTTAACCTTGTAAATAAATTAACTTATTTTCCAAACTTTTTGTAAATAGTCTATGTTACATATTGTAAATAAATAAAATATAAAATAGGTATAAAAATACATAAAAATAACAAATAAAAAAATTCAAAAATTTAAAATCTAAATAGTGTACATATACCTATATATATAGCTACCCTATTTTTATTTCCAAAAATTAATTAAAAATCACCAAAAAATAGAAAAAATAAAAGAAAAATATTTCAGGTTTTAAGTTTTTCTTAATTCGGCCATTTTCTACCTTAAAATAAATAAACAAAAAAATTAATAAATGGCAGCTCCTGATTGGTCCACGGGGATTGTTGACCCCGGTCAACTCCCCCGCGGACTCTTTCCTTTTTGAGAAGACGCGCGCCGCCCCGCCTTCGCCATTTTCTCCACGCGCCTCCAGCCTGTCGCCCACGCAAACCCCGCGCCCGGATCCTTCGCCGATCATCCGACATCCTCGCCAGATCCTTCGCCGTGAGATCCACGCATTCCATAGCCGTCGCCTCCCAACCCTAATCGAGCCTGCAGCTATATATAGAACCACCTCCGCCGCCTCCGTGCCCCATCTTTGGCTCTTCCCCTTCTTCCCAGTGAACTCCAGAGGCACCGCGAGAGTGACAGCAAGCGATCGCCCCTGTTGCAGCGAGGCGAGGAGGCGAAACCACTGATCCGACGTTCTTCGCCGCCGTTGCTCCGCCACCAGCGTGAGCACCGAGCCTCGGGCCGAGACGACCCTTGAGGCTACGACCAGGAGCACCCCCTGCTCTTCCCAGTCTCTCCGACCACCCAGGTAGATCCCTTAGGCCGTAGATTAGCGTAGATTTCGATTCTTAGCTTACTGGTAGCGTAGCTTCGCCGCCGTCGCCAGCCACCTCCGATATCCCATCTGTCATTCCGACCCGACCATCATCTTCGCCAGACCTCTCCGCATCTTCTTCACCCCTTCGCCCAACCCAGATCGCACAGGATCTGGGAATCGAGCTCCTCCGCCGACCACCTTCGCCGGAGCTCGCCGTGCCGACGCACCAGCCACCCCCACTTCGCCTAACTGGGTCGAGGCAATATGCCCTCGACCCGCGAGTTTGCTGGGATAATTTGCAGGTTCATCCAAGCCCATCTGAGGGCTTGGACCACTTGGTCCAGCTGCTCCGCCTCCGCCGACCTCGCCGGACCTCTCCGAGGATCGGTTGGGTCATCGGAGACCCCCATTAGACGCGGAGGGCCCGCAGCTTCCTCCTCCAATCTTCAGCGAGCGCCCAGGAGGGGACCAGCGCCGTCACGAGTCCGGCGAAGCTCGCCGGAGCCCTGTTCGTCCACCATCCTTCTCCGCCGTCCGATTGACCCCCGAGCTCCAGATTCCATCACGATCGTCCATCTGAGGAGCAGCTTCAACCGTCGGATCCATTCGAGGGTCGATCTCCACCGCCGATCCAGCGAAGCTCAGCCACTTCTTCCGTCCACCGTTCGATCTGCAACGTGGCGGCACCTGGACCGTTGGATCATAGTCGAGGACCCAGCCCTGGGCGCCACCCCTTTTCAGTCGTTCGATCTGCAACGTGGCGTCCATCCATCGGCTCGACTTAATAAAGGGGTAAATTACCTTAGGCCCCCTCGTAGTTTTTGCTTTATGTTTCAGTCTTGTAAATATTTAGAGTACTTTATTTACGTTGGGATATTTGCACACTGGACCTCATCTTTTAGATTATTTGCATTTATGCCCCTGTTTGTGTGAGCCACGTGCGTCGTCACGTGTGTATTTGGTGTAATTGCAAATCTAGCCCTGTAGTTCTGGATGTTCATGAATGAATAGAAACTTTTTGATAATTGCATTTATGCCCCTGTGAGCATTGTATTTGCGCATGTGCGTCTTTTGAGTGGGTTATTTGCAACATAGTCCTTGGACTTTTTGGTACGAGTTACCAGAAGGTCCTCGGACTTGTTTTTCTTACACATAGGTCCCTGAGTGCCTCAAGCACGCGCCTCGCACGTGATTTCTTGGGTATTTTGCACCAGGACCCCCAGAACTTTGGGTATTTGCACTTAAGTCCCTGTGCACAGTGCCCCCTTGTTAGTTTTGAATAAAATATCAAATCACCTCCAAATTCGACGAAAATTTGACACATGGCTCCTGCCATGTTGTAGGATTTTTGAGAATTTTGGAGGACATTTTTGAGTTTATTTTGTTAATTTTAAAAATTCAAAAACATCTATTTTTGGCACTGTTTCACTTGAAAAATCACAAAAAATATAAAAACCCCTCTAAAAATTCTATAAAAATTGGGGGTTGTTTCTGTTGTGTTTCTTGATTTTCTAGCCAATTTTGGCTATTTTGCATTGCTTAAAAACCCTAAAAATTCAAAAACACCTAAAAACTCATAAAAATCATATTAAATAATCTAAAAACCCAAAACAATAATTTTGGTGCTCAAATTTTCCTTGTTTTCTCTAGTATACAGGAAAATTACCTCCAGGCCCTATTGAGATCCTTAAATATTTTATTTTTGGATTTTGGGCCTGGCTGGACAGTACCTTGCCTTTTTCGCACTGTTTGATTTTTAGCAATTAGAATAAATATCAGAAAAATCTCAAAAATTTACCAAAATCATAAAAAAATATAAAACACATAAAAATATTTTTTGTCTGAATTTTTGCTTGATTTTTGATGCTTTAAATAAATAGTTGAAGTTAATTGTCTGTGTGCTTTTCCTGTTTTCTTTATATTCCAAAAATCCTAAAAAAAAATTGTAAAAACAAATAAAAACCACTAAAAAGTATTCTCTCGGATTTCTGACTACATCGTAGGCCCCTTGGCCAACCCGTGCTCCTTGTGTTCGACCCTGGTCGCTATACCAGGTTAATCCTCTAGCATGACCGCTCTCTTTTGTGCTTGATTGATTTTACGTGTTTCGAGTGGTTCATTCATTTTTCTTGATTGACTTAGCCTGATCGCTTGGGTCGCAACGACCCTATTTTTGTACCTTATACCCGAGTGGTCAGGCGTGTCATCAGAATGGCGCCGTTGCCGGGGAGCACGGCTTTGTAGTCATTTTTTCCATATTGTCTCTCTATATTGTCATTGTTTTCTGACACTCTCTCTTTGATTTTTGTGCGAGGTACTGCGTGGACAACTTGGAGTTTATTTTTGAGGACCCGCATGGGAAGAAGAGCAGGGAGAGGAAGAAGAAGAGTTTTATTTTGAGAGAGAACAATATTGTTTGTAATAATTTAGAACTTGGACATTTGTGGACACTTGTAACTTAGCGGGTCTGTTTCGCCGAGTACCGGTGTGCTCAGGGGACCCATTTGGATTTTCGCGGCTTTTTCTGCGGTTTTGATAGCTAGCTGCCTTTTCCGGTGTTTACGCGGTTTTTCTCGAGCCCCTAGATTTAGGAATTTCTCTTGCTTGTGCCGTAATTAGTAGGGTCCCCACACTTAATTGCTTGCCTGATCCTATAGGACGTTAATTGGACCTACTAAAATCATTAATAAAAATAGCCGATTCATTTTCTTCCGTGGCCTAGTGCCGTAGCCCGTCCCACAAAGCGCTTCTCCTACCCCCGATTTGTCGGGCAGAGGAGGGACGGGCCAAGACCGGACTCTTTGGCTTGGAGGACCGTGACCGGTTAGACGGTTCTTGCGATAGAAATTTTCTCATCTAGGACTCGGTTTTTCCTCGCTGCACCATTTAGGTAGTTTAATTCTGTCTTTAAATTCTGCGCGGATCACTTGCATGTAGAGTGCTGGAGACAAGGTACGCATTTCTTTCTCTGCATGCATCATTGATTTCTTCGCGCATCGGCTTTTTCGTCTTCTCCCTCTGTTTTTGGCTTAATCATCAGGAGAATCAGAAAATTCGTTAGGCCGCTTGTATTTACTTTGAAAAAAAAAATTAAAAAGAAAAACAAAAAAAAAGTGGGACTGGATAACACTATTGACCCTAAAAGACACTCACATTAAAAATTTGTCTTGGGGAGAGCAACCCCCTCTTTGTATGGTTTGGATGCGCGAGAGAGTGACCCGCACCCTAGGTAGAGCCCTCCGGTGCTATTTCTAGTTGACTACCGACTCTTCCGTGCGGGCCAGTCGGTTGGAGTAGCATCGGGTATCCTAACAGGTCACGTAAGCGCTCTGATATTTTGTGTGTTCACCCAATAAAATTGACAAGATAAATTGACCGAGCTTTCACGGTCTTCAGATTGTGTTGCGTTGGTGAACCGGGGGTTTGCTTTGCGATCATATTTTCTCCAGATCCCATCCGCCCAACTCGCCAGATCAAGATGATGGGTAGACGATCTCTTAGGCAGCCTTTGGCTGCACCGCTTTCAGGCGCGTCTACTTCACCATCTAGGTTGACCCGTGAGAGTCGAGACCAGCTCTTCGGGCCCGAGTACGATTCCACCCTGTTCTCCCTCGATCCCCTTTCTTTTGCTACTGAGAGACATGAGCCTGAGGAAAGACGAATTGATTTGACAGAACCTGAGTTGGGATCATCTGATTTTGCAGACGTCACTATGGCCGGAGCCGGCAGTTCAGACCCAGACTCCCGACAACCCGAACATTTTGTACTAGACCAGGGAGCGATCAACTCCACCCTGATCACATCATTAGAGACAGTACAGAAGCAGCTACGCGATCAGGGAGCTTTCATGATTGAGATGAGAAGGGAGTTGGAGCGACTCAGAGAAGAGAGAGATCAGAGCGAGCCTGAGGACATTCCTGATGCTGATGCAGAGGCAGCAGCCGCAGCAGCGGCTGCCGCAGCGGCAGCCGCCGCCGCAGCGGGACCACCGAGACCGATGCAGGAGTTACACAACCCCGGATCTACACTGATGCACCATTGGGTGGTGGTACCTGCTATCGTGGGGGATTTCAAGTTCCCTCCGAACACCCTGCAGATGCTTCCTCATTTTCACGGACTTGCCACTGAGGAGCCCCACCTCCATCTCCAGGAGTTTTTGATGATCTGCAGCACTGTCCACGACCGTCATGTGGACCAGGATACGATTCGGATGATGGCCTTCCCTTTTTCACTGGCAGATAGAGTAGCCGCCTGGCTGAAGCATTTAGGGAAGTTTGTTTACACCTGGGAGCAGCTCCGCACCGAGTACTTGAACAAGTACTATCCACTCGGGCGGACGAATGCAGCGAGGGCCCTGATCAACAACTTCTCCATGCTCCCTAACGAGCAGTTTCACGAGGCATGGGAGAGGTTCAGAGAGCTTCTGGATAGATGCCCACACCACGACATTTCCAAGCCGAACCTAGTTCAGAGCTTCTTTAGTGGGATGACGCCAGAGCTTCAGGGTCTAGTGAATGCTTCTTGCGGCGGGTCCTACTTTGCCAAGGACCACAACCAAGTCTGGGCCATCTACGAGGAGATGGCCGAAAATTACATGGTGATGTCCCAGACTCGGTTGTACACACAGAGATCTCAGCAACCACCAGGACCCGTGCAGTACCAGCGGATAGCACGGGTTGATGCAGGTCCATCCAGTTCGTCCACAGTTGCAGCCGCACAGGCAGAGTCAGCCGCTGCGGACATGGGGATTATCAGCGAGAAGTTGGACCGCATGGAAATAATAGAGAAGAAGCAGTGCCAGGGCATAACTCAGATGGAGCAGATGGCACAAACTCTGAGCGACATGAAGACCCATCTCTTGTGTCTTCAGGAGGCACAGACGGCTTCTCAGCCCCATCTTTCGTCGCGAGGCGATTCCGGCGGCAGCCGCAGTCATCCCAGCGCTCCAGCTCCTTGCAGCAGCCTAGACAAGTTCACCTTGTACAGGCGGAGCCGTACCAGCAGCAGCAGCCCTCTTACCAGTCACCACCATCTCCTGACTTACAGATGGTGGTATATCAGCCGGATCAGCCTCTGGAAGTACTCCCACCAGCCCCTTACGATGAGGAACCGTTGATGGATGTCAACGGGATTTGGTATGACCGTCCTCAACCTGGAATCCGACGAGACCATCCCGGATTCAAGTGGGGGAATGGGGGTAACCAGTCCCAACAGCAGCCAGCCGGTCAGGGAGGGCAGTACTCCCAGCAGAGAGATCACCAGCAGCCCCCAGCATACCAGTCACACCAGCCATCATCCTTCGTACCTCGTCCCTACCAGCAGCAGGGACAGACTTGGAGACGTGAGCAGCAGGCTCACCAGCAGCAGCATCCTTCCTCTTACCCCTCTCAGCCGCAGCAGCACCAGGTCCAGCAACCTCATTACCAGAGAGGCAACCCGTCGGACTCCCATGAGAGCCCCGCCTTGGATGATCTAGCCCGCATCTTTACAGAGCAGCAGGCTACATTTAGACGGGAGATGGACGAGTTCCGCCAGGAGATGCGGGACCTGATGAGAGGGAAGGCCGCCATCCCTGCACAGATCGAGCCTAATCCGAATAGCTTGAAGAGGAAGTCTGAGCATGTAGTTCACACTGAGCCTACCATTCCTAGTGACTCATTTGATGATATGTCGTCGGATCTATTTGATGCTGATTTTGTTACACTTAGGAGCGGTAGAAGACCAGCAGGCGGCGCCTCATCTGAGCGACAACGCGAGGATCCATCTAGAGTGCCAGATGAGGAAGAGGAGAGCGGTACTGAAGCTGCACATGATGATGACGGTGGTACTGATGCCACCCGAGATGCTGATTCCACCGGCGGTACTGAAGCCGCCGCTTCACCATATCGAGGAGGTGGTACTGACGCCACCAGCAGAGCCGAGCCAGCCCGCGGTACTGAGGCCGCAAGACGTCTAGTTGTAGAGCCAGCTAGAGGTGGTACTAAGGCCACCAATATTCATTCTGATAGAGATGTTGTCTTTCCTCGTATGGATGTATCTCAGGACTCTATTTTGAATAAAGGAAAAGGTTTAGTTTCTTCTGATCCCACTGTGGTGTATGATGTATGTGAGGATCCGGTCATCGAACCGTCTAGGCCTATTCCTAGTCCTTCATCTGAGAAGGACCCTGTGATCCCCTTTCCTAGAGCCCTTGAGTTGGGGAAGGGGAAGAAAAGAGAAAAAGATCCAAAAAAGAGAGAGCAGGAGGAGTTCAGCCAGAGCATGATAGACCGATTTCACATCCAGCTGACCCTCCATGAGGCTTTGCAGCACATCCCTCTTCTTCAGCGATCCTTGAAAGACAGGACCACAGTCAGGAGGAAGAAGAGGAACAACACCGCAGAGATTCATGTGTTGACAAAAGCCACGTGTTACGCGATCCAGAACCATCTGCCGACCAAGAGGCCAGATTTAGGAGCCCCGTATGTCAGATGTCAGATTAGTGAGCAGAGGTTCGACCGTACTCTATTAGATAGCGGATCGTCGATCAACCTTCTTCCGGCAGCCCTTCTCGACCACTTAGAGTTGGGCACTCTTAGACAGAGCAGGACATACCTTCAGTTTGTTGATCGGTCTGTCAAGAGGCCAAAGGGGTTGTTGCGAGACGTTGTCGTCACGATTCAGGGTTTGCAATTCCCCGTGGACTTCGTAGTGCTGGACATGGAGACCCCTGACTCGTTGACCGATTCCCCCATCATCCTCGGTCGCCCGTTCTTGGCCACAGCCAAGGCGGTGACTGACCATGACAGTGGGAAGGTATTCTTTCACGTCCAGGGCGAGAGTATACAAATAGAGACGGTTAAGGACCACAGAGCCAGAGATAGATCCCGCTCAGAGGGCAGTACAGATTCAGAACAGCTGACAGATACAGAGCCAGACATACACCAGGACTGTGATTTTGTGATCACAGATGATGAGGCAGCTTGGGCAGATCCTGCAGCACAGACCATCCTCTCATATTCAGATACAGCTGATGCAGAGATGATAGCAGAGGATAGTCTGGAGAGCACAACCCTGGTTCAGGATACTATTGAGTCAGCAGAGTCGGACCTTGATCGCGACACGATTTTCAGTGATGGTGGTACTAAGGCCACCCTGCTCTACGGTGGTACTGATGCCACCGCAGTTGATACAGATCCCTCAGATTCAGAATCTGATTGGGCAGATTGTGATGATCAGATGCCAGACCTGGATCCACCTGAGCCTACAGATGAGGAGGAGGTAGAGGCAGAGCAGATCAGAGACAATGCAGAGGACCCGCCTTCTCCAGATCCAGTTTGTGAGAGTTCTCTATCATTTTCCCAGGCAGATTTGGCAGAATTATCAGCATACACACATCTTCTTCAGAAGCCAGATTTGCCAGCACCCAGCTGTCCAGAGCTAAAGCCACTCCCTACTTCGCTGAAGTATCGATTCCTTGCGAGAGAGTCTGAGATGTACCCAGTCATCATCTCTGCCGATCTGACTGGAGAACAAGAATCCCGTCTGATGGGGGTTCTTGAAAAGAACCGCAAGGCAATTGGATGGAGCGTAGCAGATCTCCATGGGATTAGTCCCTCGCTGTGCTCCCACCATATCTATCTCGAGGAAGGGGCAAAGCCGTCGCGTGAGTTCCAGCGGCGACTGAACCCCAACCTAAGAGAGGTTGTCATGAAGGAAATATCAAAATGGTGGAGTGCAGATTTTATTTATCCCATTTCCGACTCCAAGTGGGTTAGCCCCTTGCATGTGGTGCCCAAGAAGACGGGCATCACGACTGTGATCAGTGAGTCGGGAGAGGAGATTGCTACACGAGTACCCACCTCTTGGCGGGTCTGCGTTGACTACAGGAGACTCAACCAGGCCACCAAGAAGGACCATTTCCCCCTGCCTTTTATTGATCAGATCATAGAGAGACTGGCAGGGAAGAGCCATTATTGCTTCCTGGATGGGTACTCGGGCTACAATCAGGTGGCCATCGCTCCTGAGGATCAGGAGAAGACCACCTTTACTTGTCCCTTCGGTACATACGCCTTTCGACGCATGCCATTTGGGCTATGCAACGCCCCTGCGACTTTTCAGAGATGCATGCTGTCGATCTTTTCGGACATGGTAGGGGAGTGTTTGGAGGTCTTCATGGACGACTTCTCGGTTTACGGCGACTGATTCGATTCCTGTCTTGACTGCCTAGACCGAGTGCTCCAGCGATGTATTGCTACCCGCTTGGTTCTGTCTTGGGAGAAGAGTCACTTCATGGTGACTCAAGGGACGGTGCTTGGCCACATCATCTCCAACAGGGGCATGGAGGTTGATCCGGCCAAGGTTGATGTCATTAGAAAACTCGCACCGCCGTCCAATTTGAAGCAGCTACGGTCATTTCTGGGGCACGTTGGTTTTTATAGGAGATTCATTCATGATTTCAGCAAGATTGCCCGACCGTTGACTGACCTCTTGACGAAAGACACCGAGTTCCTTGTCGATGACAAGTGTCTTTCGTCCTTTGAGACTCTCCAGCAGTGTGTTATTGAGGCTCCTGTCCTTCAGCCACCCGATTCGTCTCTCCCATTCGAGATCATGACGGACGCCTCTGATTTTTCCGTAGGGTCCGTGCTAGGACAGAGGAGGGACGGAGTTCCATTCGCCATTCACTACGCTAGCCGAACATTGGATCCCGCCCAGCGAAACTACACGGTCACAGAGAAGGAGATGCTAGCTGTAGTTTTCGCCCTAGATAAGTTCAGATCGTATATCATTGGATCTAGAGTAACTTTGTATACTGACCACACCGCCATCAGGTACCTCATGTCAAAGAAGGATGCCAAGGCCAGACTTACTAGATGGATCCTTCTACTACAGGAGTTCGACATTGAGATCAAGGATAAGCCTGGAGTCAAGAATGTGGTGGCGGATCATCTTTCCCGACTAGAGCAGCCTGAGGATTCTGAGAAGATTGATCCTATTCGAGATACCTTCCCAGATGAGGCGATCCTTGCTATCGCCTCACTCCCGTGGTATGCCGATATTGTGAACTTTCTCGTTGCTGGGAAAGTCCCACAAGATTGGCCCAGGCAGAGGCTTGAGACCTTCCTTGCGAAGGCCAAGTCCTACCACTGGGAGGATCCCATCCTTTACCACGAAGGAGGGGATAGCGTCTGGCGTCGGTGTATTCCTCAGGAGGAGCATCATAGTGTCCTCACTTACTGCCACAAGCTTGAGGCAGGAGGACATCATTCTGGGAGGAGAACGACACAGAAAGTGCTCCAATCCGGCTTGTGGTGGCCTACACTCTTCAAGGACTCTGATGAGTTCGTGAAGAGGTGTACTGACTGTCAGAGGATGGGCACTTGTGGACAACGTGATATGATGCCGATGCAGCCCATTCACTTCTGTGAGGTTTTTGACGCATGGGGCATCGATTTCATGGGTCCATTCCCTAAGAGTCAGGGATTTGAGTACATTCTGTTGGCCGTAGATTATGTTAGTCGTTGGGTTGAGGCTATCCCCGCCCGAGCCGCTGATGCGAGGACAGTTTGCAGATTTTTGAGGAAGTACATCATCATGCGGTTCGGGGTTCCACGAGTTCTGATTTCTGATGGGGGGTCTCATTTCGTCAACGACCAGGTAAAGGCACTTGCCAGTGAGTTCAGTATAGACCATCGAGTAGCCACGCCATACCATCCACAGACGAATGGTCTAGCCGAGGTTTCGAACAGGGAGATCAAGACTATATTGCAGAAAGTCGTCCGCCCCGACCGAAAGGATTGGTCCCAACTTTTGGACTCGGTCTTGTGGGCATATAGGACGTCTTTCAAGACACCATTAGGCACATCTCCTTTTCGCCTCGTGTATGGCAAGCCATGCCATTTACCTGTTGAGCTGAGACACAAATCACTTTGGGCAGTTACAGATATTCTTATGGATCCAGATGGTGTAGGAGACCAGAGGAGGGCAGAGTTAGCCGCCTTGGAAGAGCTTAGAGATACAGCTTTCTCAAACAGCCTACATTATAAGGAGAAAGTGAAGGAGTGGCATGATTCTCATATCAGCCACAAGCATTTCGAGATTGGACAGAGAGTATGGTTGTTTGATGCAAGGCTACGATTATTTCCAAGGAAGCTACAGAGCAAATGGAAGGGACCTTACTTGGTCA
Organism: Ottelia alismoides; assembly: GCA_037367405.1. Lineage (NCBI taxonomy): Eukaryota > Viridiplantae > Streptophyta > Magnoliopsida > Alismatales > Hydrocharitaceae > Ottelia > Ottelia alismoides. The sequence continues at coordinate 892,507 of JAZKJV010003471.1, forward strand.
GAAAGGTACACGATAACGGTAGCATTGATATATCTGAGTTATCTTCTGAGAGTACCTTTCGAGTGAACGGCCAGCGGCTCAAGCCATTTCTAGATCATGAGCCGCGGGACGTTATTGTTGCCCCGATTCATTTTGCGTGAGATGTGGTCTCTTGACTCACATCTTTTGCATCTCACGCCTGATTTTCACTGTTCCTCCGCCTGTATAGATCCAGTTGTCCATATCATTCTATTCTTTAGTCCCACATCCCTTTTCTCATCCTGTGATTATGCTATACTTAGGGTGTACTTTACCCTAAGTATAGGGGGGATTGTCGGACCTGCGAGTATTCTTTTCATTCTTTCTGCTCCTGTTTTTGCTGCCTATACTTAGGGATATTTTACCCTAAGTATAGGGGGGGCAGACTCTGTATCTTCTTCACTCGGATTTCCCTTCATGGACAGCTTTCTATACTTAGGATTAGTTAATCCTAAGTATAGGGGGAAACCACCGAGTCCCTCTTATTCTATTCATTTATTCATTTCTGTACTTATCCACTCCTTTTCACTTCCCTATACCAAGCACGAGTTATGTCTTCTTCATCGCTCTTGACTCTGAGGACATCGTTCGAGCTAAGTATAGGGGGGTGCGTATATATTTCATATATACTTTAGCCATAACTCGTACTTTGTGTGAGTGTGTTAATAAAATGGCTAAAAATCACAAAATTTAAAAAAAAAATTCATACACACAAACATTCTTTTATTTGCACATAAATAGCTAGTGTACAAAATATTTTGGTAAAAATATTTTCAAAAACTTTTTGTGTAAAGCTTGTGTAAATATTTTCTTATCAAAATTATGTATATAGTACAAAATTTTTCCAAAATGATTTGAAACAAAAAGTTTGCAAAAATCTTGTGTAAATGTTTGTAAATACTTTTGCAAAACTTGCACTTCATGCATCATCCATCCATTTTTCAAAAATTTTGCACGATTGTAAAATATTTGTAAATAGCATCTTTTGTACATATGTAAATAGTTTTTCTGGATGATAGTTGACATTTAAACTATGCCTGGAAATTAAATTGAGAAATGGAGCTTGACTAAGATCTTAATCCACTTAACTTTAAGAGGAACCTTATAGGGCTTAGATTTAAGGCTTTTCAGGTCCATGGTGACTTAATTCTTTGAGTCCACTAGGCTATGAGCACATGTCATCTTAATGAGCCTAAGTAGAGCACTTAACAACACACGCATGACTCTCAGAGACAATGGCTTGACTTGCACCAGCACCTTACACATAGCTCTTCACGGATGAGGTGGTGAGGAGACAGTTTTCCTCGGCTTGGGGTAGCATATGAGGGTAGTACTTCTAGGCGGAACCTCTCTTCTTCTTATAGTGAAGGAAGTGCACCTCAACTTGGTCTAGTGGTGATGAAGGCTAAAGACAGAAGCCGTGGGTTGCAATAAAGCTTCAAAAGAGGGATAGTCTACTGGCTCAAGAGGAAAATTTCTTATATATGCTGCACCATGTAGATATGTTGTACAGAAGCACTTGAAAAAAATGCAAAAATGCAAAAATAACTCAAAAAAAAATTGGTGGGTCGGATTGAAAATTTAATAACCCCACCGGAGTATAAAGCAAAAGCTTATGGTATCATGTCACATCTCATGAAGCTTGCAGCGGGAGACTTGGCTACACTGGCTGAGCTTCCAAAAGTCTATACTTCTTCCCCCTCTTCTTGAGCCGGTTGCACTTGAACTTAGAAGGGAATACCCCGCTTCTCGAGGAAAGAGTTGCTAGACAGAGGCATTAGAGTTACCAGGTTGGGGGAGGTTGTTTCTTTGTTACTTCTGAGGTGAGGAGCTACTATCACTTACACTGCATGGAAAGATTCATGGTCATTAGAGTTTGTGTATGTAGACTTGTTCTGATCTGGATTATTGAGGAGTCTTGTCCATAGATTGGTGGAACTTAGAGGCTGTTGAGTTTTAAGTTTAAGTCTAAATAAGGTTCCGACACATTGATAATCTAAAGATCTAATCGAGCTCCATATTTCAATCTGATAAAAGGCAAGTTTACTAATCAGCCTTGATCCATGTACATTCCTCTCTTTTTCTTTTTCTTTCTTTCTTTTTCACTTCTTTTTCAAATAAGTGTTTGCTAAGGGACTAGCAAAGTTAAGCATAGGGGGTGATGAATACCCATTCATCACTCTTTATTCTTATATTTTAGCTACAAAAACCTTTGCAAATACATGTAGATATTTGTAAATAGAAATAATTACCAAAATCATGCATTTTGTAAAAAGTAATAATTAGCATGTTTTGTGCACAAATATAAGAATAAAGAGACAAAAGAAAAAGAGAGAAAAATATTTGGAATAAATATTGAGCGACATAATCCCAAGGGAGGGCCCAGCCTGGGCCTGACCGCATAAAAGCCAAAGTAGAGGGAGATAAGGGCTAATTTTGTAAATATTTATGTAAATAAAATAAAAATATTTTCCTCACAAAAAGAAACTCAAAAAGAAGTTAAAAAAAGCAGAAAAGATAAAAAATACCCTTCCTTCACCATGTACATGAACCACACCTAGGTATTTATTTAACCTTGTAAATAAATTAACTTATTTTCCAAACTTTTTGTAAATAGTCTATGTTACATATTTTAAATAAATAAAATATAAAATAGGTATAAAATACATAAAAATAACAAATAAAAAAAATTCAAAAATTTAAAATCTAAATAGTGTACATATACCTATATATATAGGTACCCTATTTTTATTTCCAAAAATTAATTAAAAATCACCAAAAAATAGAAAAAAATAAAAGAAAAATATTTCATGTTTTAAGTTTTTCTTAATTCGGCCATTTTCTACCTTAAAATAAATAAACAAAAAAATTAATAAATGACAGCTCCTGATTGGTCCACGGGGGATTGTTGACCCCGGTCAACTCCCCCGCGGACTCTTTCCTTTTTGAGAAGACGCGCGCCGCCCCGCCTTCGCCATTTTCTCCACGCGCCTCCAGCCTGTCGCCCACGCAAACCCCGCGCCCGGATCCTTCGCCGATCATCCGACATCCTCGCCAGATCCTTCGCCGTGAGATCCACGCATTCCATAGCCGTCGCCTCCCAACCCTAATCGAGCCTGCAGCTATATATAGAACCACCTCCGCCGCCTCCGCGCCCCATCTTTGGCTCTTCCCCTTCTTCCCAGTGAACTCCAGAGGCACCGCGAGAGTGACAACAAGCGATCGCCCCTGTTGCAGCGAGGCGAGGAGGCGAAACCACTGATCCGGCGTTCTTCGCCGCTGTTGCTCCGCCACCAGCGTGAGCACCGAGCCTCGGGCCGAGACGACCCTTGAGGCTACGACCAGGAGCACCCCCTGCTCTTCCCCAGTCTCTCCGACCACCCAGGTAGATCCCTTAGGCCGTAGATTAGCGTAGATTTCGATTCTTAGCTTACTGGTAGCGTAGCTTCACCGCCGTCGCCAGCCACCTCCGATATCCCATCTGTCATTCCGACCCGACCATCATCTTCGCCAGACCTCTCCGCATCTTCTTCACCCCTTCGCCCAACCCAGATCGCACAGGATCTGGGAATCGAGCTCCTCCGCCGACCACCTTCGCCGGAGCTCGCCGTGCCGACGCACCAGCCACCCCCACTTCGCCTAACTGGGTCGAGGCAATTTGCCCTCGACCCGCGAGTTTGCTGGGATACTTTGCAGGTTCATCCAAGCCCATCTGAGGGCTTGGACCACTTGGTCCAGCTGCTCCGCCTCCGCCGACCTCGCCGGACCTCTCCGAGGATCGGTTGGGTCATCGGAGACCCCCATTAGACGCGGAGGGCCCGCAGCTTCCTCCTCCAATCTTCAGCGAGCGCCCAGGAGGGGACCAGCGCCGTCACGAGTCCGGCGAAGCTCGTCGGAGCCCTGTTCGTCCACCATCCTTCTCCGCCGTCCGATTGACCCCCGAGCTCCAGATTCCATCACGATCGTCCATCTGAGGAGCAGCTTCAACCGTCGGATCCATTCGAGGGTCGATCTCCACCGCCGATCCAGCGAAGCTCAGTCACTTCTTCCGTCCACCGTTCGATCTGCAACGTGGCGGCACCTGGACCGTTGGATCATAGTCGAGGACCCAGCCCTGGGCGCCACCCTTTTCAGCCGTTCGATCTGCAACGTGGCGTTCATCCATCGGCTCGACTTAATAAAGGGGTAAATTACCTTAGGCCCCCTCGTAGTTTTTGCTTTATGTTTCAGTCCTGTAAATATTTAGAGTACTTTATTTACGTTGGGATATTTGCACACTGGACCTCATCTTTTAGATTATTTGCATTTATGCCCCTGTTTGTGTGAGCCACGTACGTCGTCACGTGTGTATTTGGTGTAATTGCAAATCTAGCCCTGTAGTTCTGGATGTTCATGAATGAATAGAAACTTTTTGATAATTGCATTTATGCCCCTGTGAGCATTGTATTTGCGCATGTGCGTCTTTTGAGTGGGTTATTTGCAACATAGTCCTTGGACTTTTTGGTACGAGTTACCAGAAGGTCCTCGGACTTGTTTTTCTTACACATAGGTCCCTGAGTGCCTCAAGCACGCGCCTCGCGCGTGATTTCTTGGGTATTTTGCACCAGGACCCCCAGAACTTTGGGTATTTGCACTTAAGTCCCTGTGCACAGTGCCCCCTTGTTAGTTTTGAATAAAATATCAAATCACCTCCAAATTCGACGAAAATTTGACACATGGCTCCTGCCATGTTGTAGGATTTTTGAGAATTTTGGAGGACATTTTTGAGTTTATTTGTTAATTTTAAAAATTCGAAAACATCTATTTTTGGCACTGTTTCACTTGAAAAATCACAAAAAAATATAAAAAGCCCTCTAAAAATTCTATAAAAATTGGGGGTTGTTTCTGTTGTGTTTCTTGATTTTCTAGCCAATTTTGGCTATTTTGCATTGCTTAAAAACTCTAAAAATTCAAAAACACCTAAAAACTCATAAAAATCATATTAAATAATCTAAAAACCCAAAAACAATAATTTTGGTGCTCAAATTTTCCTTGTTTTCTCTAGTATACAGGAAAATTACCTCCAGGCCCTATTGAGATCCTTAAATATTTTATTTTTGGATTTTGGGCCTGGCTGGACAGTACCTTGCCTTTTTCGCACTGTTTGATTTTTAGCAATTAGAATAAATATCAGAAAAATCTCAAAAATTTACCAAAAACATAAAAAAATATAAAACACATAAAAATATTTTTGTCTGAATTTTTGCTTGATTTTTGATGCTTTAAATAAATAGTTGAAGTTAATTGTCTGTGTGCTTTTCCTGTTTTCTTTATATTCCAAAAATCCTAAAAAAATTGTAAAAACAAATAAAAACCACTAAAAAGTATTCTCTCGGATTTCTGACTACATCGTAGGCCCCTTGGCCAACCCGTGCTCCTTGTGTTCGACCCTGGTCGCTATACCAGGTTAATCCTCTAGCAGGACCGCTCTCTTTTGTGCTTGATTGATTTTACGTATTTCGAGTGGTTCATTCATTTTTCTTGATTGACTTAGCCTGATCGCTTGGGTCGCAACGACCCTATTTTTGTACCTTATACCCGAGTGGTCAGGCGTGTCATCAGTTGACAAGTCACATTCAGGATGAGTTACCTTGGTGTATGTTATTTGCTGATGATATTGTGTTGATTGACGAGACTAGAGATGGAGTAAATGAGAAGCTTGAGGTTTGGAGACATGCATTGAAGACTAAATGTTTTCGTATAAGTAGGGCTAAGACGGAAGATATGGAATGCACCTTTGATGGAAGCAATGGTGAAGGAATCGAGGTGAAGATTGGTGACGATAACATTCAGAAGAGAGATTCTTTTAGATATCTAGGATCTATTTTGCAACATGTTGGGGAAATTGATGGAGATGTTACTAATAGAATAAATGCTGGCTGGCTAAAGTGGAGAGGAGCCTCCACTATTCTCTGTGATAAGAAAATTCCTTTAAAAATTAAAGGAAAGTTTTACAAAGCAGTTGTTAGACCTGCTATGCTTTATGGTTCTAAATGTTGGCCTCTGAACCATAGACATGTGCAGAGAATGGCTGTAGCAGAAATGAAAATGTTAAGATGGATGTGTGGACATACACGGATCGGATTCAGAATGATGCAATCAGAAAGAAAGTTGGTGTAGCTCCGATGGAGGATAAGATGCGAGAAAACCGCTTAAGATGGTTTGGTCACTTGCAAAGAAGGTCAACTGATGCATCGGTTAGGAGATGCGAGTGGCGGGATGTTGAGCCGGCTAAGAGAGGGCGAGGACAGCCCAAGAAGTGTTGGAAAGAGACTATACGAAGGGATCTTAGTTTTTTGGATATAAGTCCGAGATTGACCCAAGATAGATCTGAATGGAGGCGAAGAATCCATGTAGCCGACCCTACTTAATTGTGGGAAAAGGCTTTGTTGTTGTTGTTGTAATATTTTTCAAGTATCTTCTCAATGTACTCCTGATAACCAGGGTTTTCACTTGGGTTAGTTATTTATTTAATGAAGAAAAAGTGATGTGTCGTTGTGACCCAAAATGAAACCCAAATCAATCAAATAATTTATCCAACAAAAATAAGGGAAATACAAGAAATAGATCTTGCTATTGTAATTATTAACCTGGTATAGCTCCCAAGGTCAAACTCAACGAGGCAACTGTTATTAAACCATGTGAATTCAATTTAATAAAAAAATCAAAGAAAAGGAAAACGAAACTTAAAGTGCACGACTCATGGATTTTGTGAATTTTTATCTTTTCAATTTTTTATTTGTTTTGAATTTTATGATTTTGATATTTTTATTTTCAAATTTTTAATGATTTTAATTTTGCAAATTTTTATATTTTTAATTTTTCAAACAAAGAAAATGAAAGAAATGTAAAATGGAGAACAACCACTCTTTTTGTATTTTTTAAATATGGTAAAAATGTTCAAAAAATTCAAATAAAAATATGTTTTGTTTTTATGTATTATTATTATTTTTGTAATTTTCAGATGTTTTTAGATTTTTTTAGGATGTTCAAAATGAATAAAAATATGAAATAAGGTAAAAAGAAAATCAAGTAATTGTTTTTTGATTTTTATAATAAAATAAAGACAAACATACTAGAAACCAATTTTCTCAAATACAATTTTTATTAAGATTTCAAAAAGTACTAAAAAATATAATTTTCTGATTTTTTGTTTTGTACAGATTTTTATGGTTTTCTATAATTTATGATTTTTTTTATTTTTAAGAAGTATTTCAAAAAAATTGCACAATAGCTAAAACAACTCAAAATAAAAACATATGATTTTTTCTGGAATTGTTCAAGCAATTTTAATTTTTTTGAATTTTCTATTATCAAACAATGAAATATTTATGGTTTTTGAATTTATTAAACTAGTAAACTATTTATTTTTGCAAGAAAAAAAATATGACATAAAGCAACTCGACATACACTTACACTAATTTTTAGGGCACAAAGGATATTTATTTCGAGCAAAATGGATAAGAAAATTGAATCTGGAACACATGGACTGATTTTCAATTCTTTCAATGCTCCAGAGCAAAATATACCAAAAAAATAATTGCAGGTGTACGCATGTAATTTTCACATCAAAGAATGAGTGTATCACATGAGCAAGCAGCTACTAGAACTTATGATCAAATAATAGAAGTTCGGGGGGTGTTCAACAATTTACCCAACAAAATCTCACGCACACGTATTATGCGTGTTGCAGCTTTAAGTGGTGGGTAGTGGACTCTAATGTTGTGACATGTGGCAGGCGGTGGATCATTGGATCAGATCCGATCCTAGGGTAGCTGTAACATCTGGGGTTGCCTAATGTTTGCAGGTGCAATGATGTTTTCTTATGGCTCGAAGGGCAGTTCTCGAAACAGTGGGGGTGTGGAAATTGATGACGATCCTCGAGGTACGACGGGCCTGGATGCAGAACACAAGGGTGCGGTGGCAGATGTCGTTGAGTGATTTAGACCCTTGTGCAATGAAGACGATGTAACTCAAGTTGTTATGCGAGCAAAAATCTCGATAAGGTCCTGATGTCCGATGGTGGTTTTCGAGGTATGAGGAACTCTGATGGTTCTAAAAAGCCTCAAGATGGTGCTTGATGCTTTGCAATGGCGGTGGATCTCCGTGGCAGATCTGTTCTTCATACGCGGCTACAGTTCTGGAAGTTCTTGATATGACCGCTCGCATGTGAATCAACTACAGCGGATAATTAGGTTTCAGATCTCTGGTGAATCATGCTGCATAATCAGACAGTGGAGGATCCCAGGTGCTCGATGGAGTTCATTGTTGAATAATGAAATTCATGATGCTTCGTTCCCGATCAGAAGCGGCTCCATGCGATTCTCAATGGTTCAATCGATCCTGCTCCAAGAGATTAATTCCTTACCTGCAATGTCATAGATCGACCCGAGCATGAAGCTCGGTCCTAATTCAAACAGAAGGAAGGTGAACGAAAATCCCCGACCGTATGCGGGGGAAGATGATCAATCGTTAGATCTCTATATATCTGAGATGGAAATACGAAATGGAGAGAATCAAGAGGGGGTGGATAATCGGCTACGGGATTTGGAGATCAAATAAGGAATGAAGGACTATTGCTATAGCACCATAAAACAAAAATATCTGAAATTGAAATAAAATTGAAGATCCAAAGTAACCTAGGGTGAAGGAGATAACCTGGGCTAGAGTTCGGTTGAACTTTGGGGTAGTTGCCTCTATGGATGAACGGTCTAGAGGCTCAGCTTTCTCAAGGCAAAGGACATCAATCCCTTGCAATCAAAGGCCGAATCGGACTGCTCCCCACTTCAACAATAATCATCTGTCACTCATGATACATTGGATCTCCTTAGAGATGGAGAAAATGACCAAATATGAGATGAAGAAGGAGTTGGAGCCGTATTTATAAGATGAGAAACATCAAATTACAAATGAAAATTTAGTGCATGAAACAAGGCAGAAAATTTTGAAAATTTATTGGGCAGAAATAATGGTTGTTTGATCTTTGATTTGACAAAAATATCAAGTCGATCGGAGCAAAGACCAGATCTAGAAAATTGAGAGAAAATGGCTCGGTTGAGCAGGTCATTTGGGTTGTAGGGAAAAAGACGAAATAGAGAAAATACAAAATAGAGGATTAAATAGAAAAAAAGAAATGAACTAGGAAATGATTTTAAACTACAAAACTATTAAAATAAATAATGATAATAATTTAATAAATTATTTATTGATTTTTTAATAAATTAAATACATTAAATAAATAGGGTAAAATAAAAAAACTTTATTCATAGATATAAAATATCTATACAATAAATACTTTATTTTATTTTTGATTATTTTATGATTTTGTTATTTTTATTTTCATTTGATATAAATAAAATAAATATAAACAAAACCTTTAAAAATACAACATGTGCACAAATAAAGAAGAAAATAAATAAATAAAATTATATACAATATACACAAGTATACGAATAGGGACTCAAAATAAATAAAATTTTAAGATCTCCAGCAGCTCCTGTGGTGGTCAGAGAAGAGAATCATCATCGGAGGAAGCAACCCGAGCAGCTTGTTCTTCCTAGTTTTTCCTGGATGCTTCTCAGCCATCCGATCAGAAGCGAGGACCAGGTGTAGCAACATCCGTCCGATCGAGACTCGCCACGACCGTTGATGCTAGTTGATGATCTGATCTGGACCATTCATCCACGAAGGGGTACGCAAGAATCTAGGCCATCTAACGTTTAAGTGAGCCACGCGAAGAGTCATCCACTATTAGATTGCCTGCCTTTGGCTATATTTCATATTTTACCCTATGCCTTTTGTAATTATTATTTAGTATTTAAAATTTCATTTGTAGTGTTTTATTTATGTAATATTTGTAACTTAGACCCGCGTACTAAATTTTTTAGCACTTTTGTCCAGTGCTAGGTCACCTCACGTGGCTCTCCATGTGAGGCGCTTGACCATTTCCCAAGAAACCCCTCCCGATTTAGATATTTCATTTTGGTCCCCAATTTTGTAAAACCAGTATAGTACTTTTGGGAAAATCACATGCTTGGTCCTGGAACTTGTTCTATTTACATTCATTCCCTTATCAAGTGCTTTTAAATGTAAAGAGTATTTTTAGTTGGGTAAATGCGTGCTTGCACATGGATTTTGTAACTATGTTATGAAATGCATGAAAGTTCCTGAAAATTGCATTTTAGTCACGACATTGTAGATTTATTTTCCTACTCGTATTTTATTTATTTTAAACAACATTTTTTGTCTAACAATTATAGGAAAATTAACTTAAGTTCTTGGAACCCATATTATCACATTTTTTGCAAGGCATTTAAAATATTTTCTTATTTTTAAAAATAAAAATATGATATTTTCTCGTGTTTATCCATTTAAAATCCATTTTTCTCTAAAAATATTACAGTAGATCTATTTTGTCATATTTTCTCATCTAATAGAAAAACATTAAAATTTTGAAAACCAAACCCAAAAGATCACAAAGCACAAAACAAAATTATAAAAAGTTGCAAGATTTATATAAAAATCCAAAAAATATGCTTTTCATCTCTGACTTTTCTATGTGATATATATTATATATCAAAAATGTTTATGGTTATTTTTATACTGAAATGTATTAAAACCTTAAAGAAGTTCTGAATTTTGATTATTCACTGTTTTCCTTTATTTAAACTTTAAAAATCCATAAACTTATAAAAATTCCATAAAAATAACAAAAAAAGAGAAAATATTTGAAACCTAAAAACATTTTATATTCCTCATTTTGACTTCATTTGATTGATTTGAAAAATAAAAAATCTCTACTCTTTACTTAATAGATAATACATATATCTATATTATTATATATGTTATTTCTAATTTAAAAGAAACTAAAAATTTTGTACAATAAAAACATATAAAAGTAAGAAACATAAAAAATCATAAAAAGGTCATTATTAAAACCCATAAAATATAAAAGCAGAAAAAGAAATAAAAATGATAAAAATAAAAATCTAAAAATATTATTAATTAGCTATAATTATATTTTTTTATCTATCCTCGTTTTGGCTTCCTTGATTTTGATACTCTGAATATCTGCCCTATACACATTTATTAGAGTTATAATAAATTTTGACCGACATAGACAAATTGTTTAACGTCGACTGTGGGTTGATTGTTGATTGATTTGGGATTCAGTCAACATAGAGATTACTTGTTAGCTTCTTAGACAGTAGCCCAAATCCATGTCGTCATATATGGAGGGGATGACGGCATTATTTCCACCACACCACCAACAAGAGAAGGCAACAATGTGTGATACAAAGAAGTATGAAAGAGAAACGAGGAGTGAATTGCACTTTCTTCATAGTGTTTTCCTTGTTCAGTGATCGCAAGAAGTGATCGAACACCATTATATCACGTTTCTTATTATTGACGTACTTTAGTGATGATGATTTACTGTACATACATGTAATTTTCAATAATGCTATCATCATCCTATATTTGCGAGACAATGAGTATTGCTCTCGATTTTGTTGACTAGCAAGAACCATGCGCCTTGCATCGGAAAGTATGTTTAATAAAATGGCACATTTATGAATTGTTGGAATTGGATGATATTTTACGTTTACAATAATTTTTGTGATCTTTTATACGTATATAACATATGTCTACCAAGAAGTTAGATATTCGTAGTTGAGTGATTTTGGTACTTCAATGATGTCTTCATTGGTTAGATTAAATTTTTTATTGCACCATGATGAATACCCATTCATCACTCTTTATTCTTCTATTTTAGCTACAAAAACCTTTGCAAATACATGTAGATATGTGTAAATACAAATAATTACCAAAAGCATGCATTGTGTAAAAACCTATAATTAACATGTTTTTGTGCAAAATAAAAAGAATAAAGAGCAAAAAGAAAAAGAGGGAAATATTTAGAATAAATATTGAGCAACCTAACCCAAGGGAGGGCTCAGCATGGGCCTGACCGCATAAAAGCCAAAGTAGAGGGAGATAGGAGCTCATGTGTATATACTTCTGTAAATACATTAAATTATATTTTCCTCACCCAAAAATATGCTTGTACATATTATGTGTATATTTTATTAAAAAACAAAATAAAAATTACAAAATGAAAAATACAAAAATACATTGTATAAATACCATGTATATAAATGTATACAATTATTTATTTCACCCTTGTGTATAAATAATTAAAATGAAATAAAAATACCATTTTATTCCATATTTTATGATGTAAATAAATAAAATACAAAATGAGCATAAAAATACATAAAAATAACAAATAAAAAAATCAAAAATAAAAATCCATATAGTGTACATATACCTATATACATAGCTACCCTATTTTTATTTCCAAAAATTAATTAAAAATCACCAAAAAATAGAAAAAAATAAAAGAAAAATATTTCATGTTTTGAGTTTTCTTTAATTCGGCCTATTTCTACCCTAAAATAAAGAAACAAAAATTGAATACACGTGGCAGCTTCTGATTGGTCCACGGGGGATTGTTGACCCCGGTCAACTCCCCCGCGGACTCCTTCCTTTTCTGGAAGACGCGCGCCGCCCGCCTTCTCCGATTTTCCCACGCGTCTCCAGGCTGTCGCCCACGCATACCCCGCGCCCGGATCCTTCGTTGATCATCCGTCATCCTCGCCCAATACTCCGCCGAGAGATCCACGCCTTCCTTAGCTGTCGCCCCTCAACCCTAATCACCCCTGACGCTTCATATATATCCCGACCTCCGCCGCCTCCGCGCCTCATCTTTGGACCTTCCCCTTCTTCCCAGTGACCTCCATAGGCACCGCGAGAGTGACAGCAAGCGTTTGCCCTTGTTGCAGCGAGGCGAGGAGGCGAATCCACTGATCCGGCGATCTTCGCCGCCGCTGCTCCGCCACCAGCGTCGAGCATCGAGCCTCGGGCCGAGACGACCCTCGAGGCTACGACCAAGAGCACCCCCTGCTCTTCCCCAGTCTCTCCGACCACCCAGGTAGAACCCTTAGGCCGTAGGATAGCTTAGATTTTGATTTTCCAGTTACTGTTAGCGTAGCTCCGCCGCCTTCGTCCGGCACCTCCGACCACCCATCTTCCATTCCGACACCGCCATCATCTCCGCCAGACCTCTCCGCACCTTCTTCACCCCTGCACACAACCCAGATCGCACAGGATCTGGGAACCGAGCTCCTTCGCCGTCCACCCTCGCCGGAGCTCGCCATTCCGACTCACACTTCACCTTCACGCCGCCTAACCGGGTCGAGGTACTTTGCCCTCGACCCGCGAGTCTTCTGGTTTGCTTTTCAGGTCGAAACGAGGGCGTCTGAGGCCCTTCGCCATCCAGCCAGGAGACCCAGCTCCGCCGGCCTTGCTCGAGCTCCTCGGAGCTCGGATTGCCCGTCGGAGACCACCGGCAGACGCGGGAGCCTTCCGCGATTCTTCTCCGACCTTCAGAAGGCTCACCGGAGGACCCTAGCGCACGCACGAGCCCGGCGAGTCTCGCCGGGGACCTGTTCTTCGAGGACCCTCCATCACCGTCCGATCGTCCTCATCGCTCCAGATCAGATCTTGGCCGTCCGATCGAGGAGTAGCTTCCACCGTCCGATCCGAGGAGACGCCATCTGGAGCGCCCACCCACTGCAGCCGTCCGATCTACACGTGGCGCGCATCCAACGACTCCATTTA